>JADRCD010118263.1:0-18882 GCA_019843815.1 Montemys delectorum
TTTTTTTTTTTTTTTTTTTTTTTTTTGCAGTAGATGGCAATAAATAGAGACCACAACTGGTCACATGCAGAGAATAAACGACTGTGGAGTGCTTATTTCTAAACGGGACATTTGTGGGACAATGGACCATGCCAGGGAAATTGGTAAGGTAGAGTGGATCTGAGACGCTAGCATGCAGGCTCTCAGGTTCCCACCCACCCAAGGTGGGAGGCACCTCCCTGCTTCCTGCCAGATTCCTGGCCTGGAGCACATGCCACACTTCCCACATAAGGAAATAGGCCCAGAACAGAGTTCTTCATGCTAAGAAGAGGCCCTGAGGATTTAGCCAATAAGCTTCCCTTCCTGGACATTTCTCTCTGCAAAAGTTATTTAATCTCTAGTCTATCCTGATGAGTTGATATACATCTATTTTCCATGAAGAACAGTCAATAAAAGCTATGGTTGGTCCCTTTCCTTCTCTATCCTTTCTGCCTTCTGACAGATAATGAAACAGTGTTTTCTTTTTTAGAGAACACAGTACAAAGGCCCTTGCCAGATTCTGGCTCCCTGATTTTGGACTTCCCTTCCTCTAGAACTTTAAAAAACAATTGGCATTTTTGTGTGGTGGTTTGAATTTGCTTGGCTCAGGGAATGGCATTATTTGGAGGTTTGGCCTTGTTGGAGTCAGTGTGTCACTATGGGCGTGGGCTTTGAGACCCTCATCCTAGCTGCCTGGAAGTCAGTATTCTGCTAGCATCCTTCAGATGAAGATGTAGAACTCTCAGCTCCTCCTGCACCATGCCTGCCTGGATGCTGCCATGCTCCTTGATGATAATGGACTGAACCTCTGAACCTATAAGCCAATCCCAATTAAATGTTGTTCTTTATAAGACTTGCCTTGGTCATGGTGTCTGTTCACAGTGGTAAAACCCTAACTAAAACAGAATTCGGTACCAGGGACTGGTGTATTGCTGTAATAGGTCTGACCAAGTTTTTGTTTGGAAGAATGTGGATTTAGGGACTTTGGATTTGTAAAGCTATGGGATGCTTTAAGTGAGGCTTAATGGGCCGACCTACTAGGAGTATGGAAGATGATGGTGCTGAGGGTGATTTGAACTGTACAGGCCTGCTGGCCCAAGGAGTTTCAATGGAGAAGAACGTTAGTACATGGTCTAGTAACTGTTTTTGTGATATTTTAGTGAAGAGTATGGCTGCTTTTTGCTACTGTCTGAAGAGTCTGCCTGAAACTAACTAAGGTGAAGAGATTTAGATTGATTGCTTTGACAAAGAAAGTCTCCAAACAGCCTGGTAAAAAAAATCTGTGGTGTAGATACTAAAGTCCACTCGTATGATGAGTGTTTTAATGAAAAGGAGCAATCTGAGAAAGGAAACATATAATATGTATGGTTCAAGTAATAAAGGAGCACCAGGAAATGAAATGGAGCTGAATCCTATATTCAAGGAGAGAAACAGAGTAAGGAAGTGGTGCCTTTGGGACAATATCCCACCCAGCTAAGTTTAGATCCAAACATGGCGGTACACACCTTCAATCTCAGGAAACAGAGGCAAGCAGATCTCTGAGTTCAAGGCCAGCTTGGTATAGAGCAAATTCCAAGAAGAGAAAAGCTTAAGTACACACCTTTTATTTTAGCATACAGGAGACAGAACCATGCAGGTCTCTGAGTTCAGGGTCAATCTACAGAACAAGTCCCAGGACATCCAAGCTTAGGCAGTGAAGGATTGGAAAACAGAAAGCTGGTGATAATGTAATAGAACAAGGGGCCATGTTCCAGCTCCAGGAAATAGCAGAACTCAGCAGCTTTGGCCATGGGGCTCTGGCTTTAGAGTCAAAAATAGAAGGGACTACTGGGACAATTACTGGGATGCTGGTTAGCTGGACCTAAGAAATTAGCTGTGATTAAGAAGAGGCCAGCATCAGTGAGATGAAATCTGGGAAGTGTTTTCTGAGAAGACAAAGAAGCTGTTTTCCAGAGATAGGCAAGGGTGTACCTCTTGCTGCAGCTGGACTTGATAATGTGTAAGAATTACCCAGGAGGTACTGGTTTTGAAGGTATGAAGGGGTCATGAAGAGCAGCTGAGGCTTGGCACTGTGAGAGGCCAGGGAAGGCCAACGTTGAAGGTGCAGCCTCAGTTGCAGTTGACAGCCAAGGACTGAAGGAGTCATGCAAAGAAGTGGTGGCTTGGAATCATGAACAGTGTCTATGAAAGGCTATTGATGAAGCCTGGTTGCAGTGGAGGATCCCAGTGTATTGGAGATGCCAGTATCATAAGATGATCACCAAAAATAGCAGTGGCAGTGGAGTGGAGTTAACCAGAGCCTAGAGTTCTACAGAGGGCAGAGCTGAAGATGTGACCTAAGCTCTTTGGAGGAGCCCAGAAGATCATGTGTGGATCCCAGACATTGGAACAAGAAGCTGTAAATTGAAGATGACTTGGAGACCCCAAGATATTAAAGATGCCAGAGCTCTGAGATACCTGCCAAGGAAAGCTGCCAACGGAGTGGAACCAGTCCAGGAGAAAGAAGTTTGTTGTAGTCAACAAAGATGCAAAAGGAGTTGGAGATCTGAAGACTACCTTGAAATCAGACATGGAGATACAGAGTTTGGAGTTTGCCCAGCTGGTTTTTTGTCTTGCTTTGGAAATGATTGGATGAGTCTTAGAAGAGACTTTGAACTTTTAACATTGTTGAGATTTCTATAGACTATAGAATGTGGTGGTTTGAATATGCTTGGCTCAGGGAGTTGCACTATTTGGAGGTGTAGCCTTGTTAGAATAGGTGTGGCCTTGTTAGAGGATGTGTGTCACTGTGGGTGTGGGCTTTAAGACCCTCATCCTAGCTGCCTAGAAGTCAGTCTTCTGTTTACCTTCTGAGCAAGATGTAGAACTCTCAGCTCCTCCAGCACCATGCCTGCCTGGGTGCTCCATGCTCCCACCTTGATGATAATGGACTGAACCTCTGAACCTGTAAGCCAGCCTCAATCACATATTGTCCTTATAAGAGTTGCCTTGGTCATGGTGTCTGTTCAAAGCTGTAAAACCCTTACTAAGACACTTTGTAAATTACAGAGATCCCTCATTATTCACAGTTTTGATTTTTTAAAGTTTTAGTTACCTGTGATCAACTGTGGTCCAAAAATGTTTACTGGAAAATCTTTCCAAATAATTTATAATTTATAGATCTAGCATTAAAATTCTCAGTATGGTTTAAAAGCCCAACTTCTTCTAGTACATATGCCTGAACCATGAATAAATCAATCAACTGTACCCATGCAGCACATGCTACCCACCCATTGGTCAATCAATTCCCTTCTTGGTTTTCTGAAAGACTTTCATGATATCTTAGTACTTTGTTCTAATAACTCTCATTTAATAATGACTACAGAATGCAAGAGTAGGATGGTGGTAGTTTTATTACAATAAATTATTTAAAATGTCCTACTTTATTATGAATGTTGTTAAGCATATCTTACTGTGTTTTCTTCATAAATTAAGCTTCTTAGTGTTTATGTATATATAGCAAGAAGAGTATATATGAGTATGGTACCATCTGTGGTTTCAGGAATCTACAGGGGCTCTTGAAAAGTATTCTCATGGGTGGAGTCTACTGTACTCAGCCTCAGGTGTTATCTTATAGCATCAAAAATAATAGGATGGTGGGATCTGAGGAACAGCAGGCCCAGGACCACCAGATACATTTTTTTCTGCCAAGTTGAATGGGGATGTGGAAGAATGGAACCAGAAGCAAAAGCTGAGACCTGGTCTAGTGGTCTGGGGAGCAGGATTGGGCCTGCACTGTGGAGCAAGGAGTCGCGGATGTAGTGGGAAGCCCTGTGAGGTTAAGTTCTGGGTCAATGAGAAGAGGAACCTTGGTAACCAGGTTTTCAGCCTACGTTTTGGGATCACTGTCCCATGAGGACATCCAGCCATACTTTCTGCAGGACCAAGGGGAGATAGCAGTGAGTTTGTTGTTAGCAGAAGCAGAAAGGGAAGATAGGGATGGAAGCACAGAGGAACAGTGGCTTAATGCTTCTGCCCCTTGTAACAACCAACATCCATAATGGTGTCTCCTTTGAAACACTGAGACAAAAGTTGGGATGTTTCTTGATGTGACCTGTTCTCTGGAAACAAAGAGATGACCTTGCCTTTGCTTATGGTCATACCAGTAAGATGCTACATGTTACTTACAGTTGGTGAAAGACAAGGTTTAGAAAGGTTACCAATGAAGAAAGGCTATCTCCCATCCCTGAAGCCCAGAACAGGAAACTCACTGCTGTATCCCTAGACAAAGGGTAGCTCTTGCTATTAAGATACATAGCAGCTCAAATGTGTAGCTTTCTTCTCGGACAAACATGAAACGTCGGGGCTCAGTGCAGCATATACATCTTGTCATAATTTCAAGGGAACTGGACTAAATGGATAGAGTTATTCTTGTCAAGACAAGTTATTCAAGCTTCATATTTTCAGGCAATGTCTACATCATGTTCTTCTACGCTGGCCACTCTAGCTGAAACTGTCTCAAATGATGCGATCAATTGACTCCCTATTCTGGCAAAGACTGGGGACTCCTTTTCTACTAATCTGTCTGCGTTGCTCTGGTCTTAAAATATAAAAGGAGGGGGGTCCCCATCTTTTATGGGGGGATTCAGTAGGCGGCTTAGAGACTGCTCTCACAAAAGTTGCCTTTATGAGCCTGGACTGGGAGGGAAATGCACAGGCTACAGGAAACTTAAATGCCAGACTCACAGTAGACACTGAAGTTCCTCGGAAGACCAGCAGGGGGAAGCACTGTCCTATCTGACCAGGCTTACACTAGCTCAGGATAGGACAGCAGTGCGCAGGCTCGTGGCAGTCTCCAGGATTGGACACGTCGAGGCTCTGGCGCGAACCTCCTAGAGAGGCGGTTGGGCCCGAGGCCGACAGGCCCAGGTGAGGAGAGGTGGGCCGGGTCAGGGGGTGCTGATGCGTGACAGGGAGCCCTTCCTCTGCCTCTTAGGGAGAGAAAGGGCTATGGGTGCGTGGAGGCCTCGAGCACAGGCTGGACTCTGAGGTTCCTTGTGGCCTGTGGAGTGAGCCTGCCCATGGGGGCGGGAGGGCTGGACTAGGCCTAGCCTCAGGGTGAGGGGTGTCGGGGTGACAGGTGTGGGCCTGCCAACCCTGGTGTGTGGTAGAGTCCTGCTGAGATGTGTGCTCTGATAGGATTGGTTATAAGCTGCGCTGGGCTTTGATGATCCAGAGGTTTGGAGACCAAGGGTGCCATGGATACTTAAGCCAGTGAAGGTTGGTTGAGGTGGCTAGAGAGAAAATCAACCAACCAGTAACTGTTGGGGAAAGTGTACCACCGGCGCATGTTCTAGAAGCTAGGTGTACAAGAACGAAATGAGCAACCCCTTCCCCCCCCCCCCCCCATAACAAGCGGTAACAAGTCAAGGTTGAATCAAAATCAAGGAGAGCTGGCTGAGAGGAGGAGTGTTTCCCTGTTAGAAGTGGGTTTTGATGTTGAGTTTGAGATACCTGTTTGTATAGCACACAAGGAACGTACTTGGGAAGAACTTTACAGTGAATGTTGCACCTAACGTGGTTTTTTTTTTTGTTTTTTTGTTTTTTTTGGTTTTTTCATATTCACCTGTCCCAATCCATCTGTCACCAAGTAGGTTTACTTTCGTTGTAACAAAAACCGTTAACATCAGTCACCTAGTAGATTTTAAAACTGAGATCAAATTTAACTTGAAGTCATACAGACTAGTGTGACTTCAGTTCTAAAGCCACGGGGGGATGTCAGGGCTAGGGCTCACATTTTGGAACTGGATGGGATTGAGAGTTCCATAAAGAAGAGCGGAGCATCAGATGAGTAAGGGGAAAACTGGTAGTCAATGCTACTGTGTAAGATGTTTGTGAAGCCTGCTGACACAAGATAGTCTCAGGCCAACCTGGTCTAGCTTGCCCCAGAACAACCTCAAATTAAAAACCAAGGCCAAATGGAAACGAAATTCACCTCCAAAAGTTTTTGACAACTGGGAAAATTTTAATCATTTTAAACGCAGCTTTAGTGTATAAGAAAGAGAGGCCTTTTGGTCAAATTGATTTTTTTTTTTTAAATAGGAGAAACTAGAATTTGTCCATATGCTAATATAATTGAGATCATAGGAAGGGAGAAAGGATACAGATAAGAGGGGAACTTAGCCTGAGGGAGTCCTTGAAAATCTGACAGGAGAGTTGTAGCTGACTATGTTCTACCCATCTACATGATGGAAGGGAAACAGACCCAGATCAGAGGAAGACCTGTGTGTCAGGAGTGAGGCTGGTGTCGGGTAGGAAAAAACACTGTTGGAGAACTCAGTGACATAGTTCTTCTGTGGAATGGGAAAGGAAACAGAAAATGGAATTGAATTGCTGCAGTGTTAGGCACCTGTTTGTAACCAAGGATATGTGAGACCAGCCAGGGTCGTTTTATGCTTTGTTTGTTTTTTTCCTGTCATGTAATCAACCTTGGGAAGGTTTTACAAAGATTAAATGAATTAGATTCATGAAAAGCATCAAGTCATTGCCAGGCATATTATATTATAATCTCTCTTTGACATTATATTATTATAAACTCATCTTGTTTGCTTTTTCTGTGTATACAAATGTGCCTAAGAGAGGGGAGAGGATCTTACCAATGGAGAGGATCTTTTGCACATTCTTCAGTCAAACCAGATTTCCCTGAAGTTTACAGCTGTCTTTAGGCATCTGCTCCTGTTTCGGTTGTATTTATGAAGCTATGTAATTCCGGCCACTTGTGTTGGGATCTATCACCCTGGGTGGGTTGGGAGTTCATTATAATACTAATCCGATTACTAAGATTTTGTGAAAGATATTTTAATTGCTATATTTCATAGTGGATCTAATTTACCCACAGTTACAAAATCTACAGCTCCAATATTACCAGGTGAAAAAAAATCAGTTTAATAGACTATTTATTGCTCCTTGATCACTTGGGCAGTATTAAGATATAATCATGGCTGATATTGACTGAGCTCCAGTTTCTGATTTTTGTGGTAGACTTTATCTGTATTTTTTCCCAACTGCTTGGCCATAATAACGCTTCTACAACTTCAGTGGAATACTTAAAAATATTTGACCCCAAGGCCAGATCAGCTATGTCCTAAGCTGCCTTATTGTGTGACTGAGCAGATCATTCAACTACTGTGTTTCTTTTTTAAAAAATTCATGATGTGGAAAGAATAGTAGTTGCCTGATAAGGTTATTGTAAAGATCAAAGGAGTTAATGAGATGACTTCATAGAAGTATTTTACTCGTTGATTATTTCCATTAAAGTCATCTAGCCATTGTGTTTTCTTAGAGTTCAAGCACTGTATTATTTCTTCTCCCTTGGGGCTTGCTTTTTCCAAAACCCTTCTGGTTGTATTATCTGTATGAGGAAAATAAATGGATATCAGTTTGCTTATAGTGCAAAAAATAACTTACATTTCCTCTGGACTTATGAACCTCATCAGTGGGGTACCTTTCATTAGTTCTGGTATTGCCTATCACAGAAAGCTTGGGGTCTGAGTCCATTTTGGGGGAAAGAGGGTGTCCTAAACTGACAGACCACTGAAGATAATTGGTTACAAAGATCCAGTAGATCTACATGGCAATGCTGGATACAGTGCATGGTAAATTATGTGGGCTATTTGGCTGTACATAAGAGACACAAAACCAAAATTTGTGAGAGGGTTATTATATACTGTATACTGTGTACTGTATAAAGAGGATAACAAATGGAAAGAACTTGTTTCTGATTGAAAGCAACTGGACAGGCTTGGAATTTGGGGCGAGTGGAAATTCCAAATGATCTTTGCTCATAGACAGTGATAAAGTAAATGCACACTTCAAAGTAGTGACCCAGTCAGTCTGCAGTGAGAGCTGTATGAACATCTGCAGAATGAAGTGCTCCATTTTCACAGGTTCAGAATCAGTAAGTTATAAGGTTCTGGGATCCATCAATTTTTAAAGGATTCCATGAGTGACTTAAATATGCAGTTCGTTTGGGATCTCATTAGTGCAAAGCAGTGATTTTCAGCCCTGATTGGGTTTCATAATCACTTTTCAGTCAAACCACCAACATTCTGGTACTATACTTAGGGATTCGGGTTTAATTGGCTAGGGTGGCTTGGGTAGAGTCTGGACATTGATGCTTTTAAAATGTTCTCTGGTTGATTCCCCTGTGCCTCTAGGTTTGAAGATCACTGCCATAATCAGCCATATTCTCTTCTATACAAGGACTTTTTTAAATAGGTATAGCTTCAGGTGGCATGGTATTAGGAAGGGGAAAAATAGCATTTCTGAATGCCAATCTAATAATCAAATAACTGAAAATGGGAGGAATTGATGATTGAATTAGCATCTCTCACACTTAGCAATGGAGATTTGTTCAGATTCACCCTGGGTCAGAGAATTAACATTTATCAGGAGCTTTATGTATATTCTTAGTCTTCTACCAACTCTGAGAGATTGTATATTTTTCCATAATTCAGATGGCAATACTGAGGCTGAGAAAGGGTGAATTAACTTGCACATGTTTTTATGGCTTGTTATTGACAGTTACTAAGCCTAGATCATTTTTTCAGTGCTTCTCAAATTGGAGCTCACTCTGGGGCCATCTGAGGGAACTTTACAAACAACCAGTATTGGGATCTCATTCTCAAATATGTTGATTTTTGTTATCCGGGGGTGGCCAGGCACTGTGATTTTATAGTATGCACATGAGATAGGGGAATCAGGCTATGCACTATGCACTTCTAAGAAAACTTTTGTTTCTTATTATTATTGTGGGGAGTTAATGTGTGCACATGTCACACGCATGCTTGAAAGCCAGAGGACAGTTAGTTTTGTGGAGTCAGCTGTCTCCTTCCACTCAGGTTGCCAGACTTGATGGGCATGCATCTCTATGCACTGGATCATCTCACCTGTCTACTGTGTACTTTTGTGATGGTTTAATTTCCATCTTTATGGCTTATTGTCGACTAGGTTATGGTTTTTGTTTTAGACAAAGTCTCATGTAGTCCAGACTGATCTTGAACGTATTCATGGTCTTCCTGTCTCCCCATCTCAGGAGCTGGGTTGATAGACGGGATTGCATCATACTGCTTGGCTTCCCTAGGTTTTATGGCGGCTTTATGGGGTTAGGTTTGGTATGTGATCAATTTACATTAATTTTCGTACATAGTATAAGAAAGAATTGGGTGAAATCCATAATTTTACATACAGACGTCCAGTTTTTCATCATTATTTGTTGAAAATACTGTCTTGTTCCCACAGTCCTGGCACAGTTTAATTGACCCCACATGAATTGTTTCTACCTTTGTGTTCTTTTATGGTTAGGTATATTTCTGTACTTACACCAGTGCCATGGTGTCTGGATGGTAGGTTTCACCATTTCTGTTCATTGCAAGGAGGACCTCAGAGTGGACAAATAGAAGTCCTTACATGAAACATCTAGTCTTTTTGATGTTTAGAAGTGCATGATATGGTAAAAGTAGATGCAGTGAGTGATACATTTTGCAGATATTCTTCTAAGAACTCATATGAAGTGCTGCTGTTTGAAAATGGCATGATAAAACCACTTTTGAGCAATACAGATTTGTGCTGTTTTGTGGAGGGGGGAAGAGTGGAAAACTACAAAGGGCCCAATACTGATAATATAAGTTTCTGATCATGTAATAGAGTGAAAAAGATATAAAATATGCAAATTAAAAAACCACGCAAATGTATTTGTGGTCATGATGATATAGAAAATCTCAAGGAGAGCCCGGCAGTGGTGGCCCACGCCTTTAATCCCAGCACTTGGGAGGCAGAGGCAGGTGGATTTCTGAATTTGAGGCCAGCCTGGTCTACAGAGTGAGTTCCAGGACAGCCAAGGCTACACAGAGAAACCCTTTCTGGAAAAAAAAAAAACAACCAAAAAATCCCAAGGAATCTACAAAAAGGCTATTAGAAGTAGTGGTAGTGAATGACTTTAACAAAGACACAAGATATGAGGTCAGTTTTGTATTTCTATGCTGGAGGTGGACAATTGAAAAATTCCAACATAGTGATCATTTACAATGGCATGAAAAATATAGATGTTTAATTAAGTTCTGCAATATCTGAATTCTCAAAACTATGAAACATTTATGAAGAAAATTAAAGAAAGCCAAATGAATAGAGTCATATATTGATTCTACTTTTTATAGAGTCATATATTGATTGCTCTTTTGTCGGGTACTTATTTACATCTCTATTCATGATAGACAATTGGTTTTTAAAGATATGTCTTTGGTTTTTGATATCAAGGTTGATGATGGCCTCATAAAGTTAATTGTGGTTGTTTCCTCTTTCACTTTGTGGGACATTTGGTTTAAATTGTTCCTGTTCTCCAGGTCTGATGGAGCTCAGCTGGAGAGCACATGGACCAGTTGTTTTCCTGTGGTGATTGTGTGCAGTGACTCACTACCCCTTGCAGGGCCTGTGTCACCCTTTGAGTGAGCTTCAGGACTAGGTGTCTTTCTGGAAATAGTCCTTGCTCTCCGTATTACAAATCTGCCATAGTATAAGCATAGTATCAGCCTGAGTATAAGCATCTTTACTTTTTATAAGACATATCGATTTGTCTAAATGACACAAGGTCTATAAGGAAGTGCCTTTTCATTTCTTTTCTTCCTTTGGTTATTTGTTCACCCTTTCCATCCTTTCCTGCTCTCCCCCATTCTCTCTCTGTCATTTTCCTCTCCTCCCATTCTTGTCCCATTCAGTAGTGTGAGTGCAGTATTTTATCTGATGATGACCACGAGCCACATAGCTACTGTGGTGTAAGTTGATTTAAATGAAATTAATAAAAATTGAATTTTTCAGTCTCATGATTCCCATTTTTAAGTTCTTATTAGTCAAAAAGTAGTTACCGTTTTGGATGGTACAGGAACAGCCAGTCCTTTTTAACCATTGGGCTTCTCTCCAGTCCTCTTTTATGACCTTTGAAGCCATGTTTTTTAGAAAAATACACACTGGAGTGGCTGGAAGTTTGTCCTAGGTGGTGCATGTCTCTATGGAACTTCTTTTAGAATATTGGCGTTTAAGCAGTCTGAGTATAAGCATATTTACTTTTCTTTTTATCAGTGTTTGCGTAGGTTATCTTTTTCCTTTCTTATATCAATACTTTCTGGGCTTCTTAGATTATAAATAATAGGATTTGTTTTTTTCAATCTTATCAGTCCCCTTGATTTGTATCACAAGATCATGAGCATTTCATGTAATTATTGCTGTGGTTGGAGGTTTCTCTGAAATCTTGCTCATTTTCTGTTTGTCTGACTAGTGTGTCTTTAACCTATTCTTTCTCATCCCTGTTTTATTTAGATAGGATTTTTTTTAAAAGATTTGTTTATTATATGTAAGTACACTGTAGCTGTCTTCAGACACCCCAGAAGAGGGCGTCAGATCTCATTATGGATGGTTATGAGTCTCCATGTGGTTACTGGGACCAAACTCAGGACCTTGGGAAGAGCAGTCAGTGCTCTTACCCGCTGAGCCATCTTGCCAGCCCCTAGATAGGAATGTTTTAAAGAATCCTTTAGGTGCTACGGTGTATTCACATATAAAAAATAAATAAATCTTTAAAAAAATTCTTTAATTTGGTACTGGCTGCTGCATTTCCTCCTTTCTGCATCTTCCTCGTCTTTTTCTTAGTTATTTTAGACTTAGTGTATCACAATCTGTTTTTAATAATGTCTCATTTCACATAGAATGTAATGATTTCATATCAGTGTGCTACCATAGCATCTTACACATACTTTGGCCTATGCTTGTTATACATTTTATTGTATAGATGTTGTAAATTCCACAGTATAATTATTATTTTTGTCCCAGACAGTTACAAAAGTTTCTTGTCTCATTTGTTTAAATATTTTATTTCATAGGCTTTTAAAAAGGAGCTTTTACCAATATAGAGAGCTCATATTCCTCTTCATCTCTACACTGTCTCCTGTTATTCTCTTTTATTACTTTGATACATTTGTTACTTAGTAGTTGTCTTAGTCAGGGTTTCTATTCCTGCACAAACATCATGACCAAGGAGCAAGTTGGGGAGGAAAGGGTTTATTCAGCTTACTTCCACATGGCTGTTGATCACCAGAGGAAGTCAGGACTGGAACTCAAGCAGGTCAGGAAGCAGGAGCTGATGCAGAGGCCAGATGTTTCTTACTGGCTTGCTTCCTCTTGGCTTGCTCAGCCTGCTCTCTTATAGAACCCAAGACTTCCAGCCTAGGGATGGCACCACCTCTTTGATCACTAATTGAGAAAATGCCCCACAGCTGGATCTCATGGAGGCACTTCCCCAACTGAAGCTCCTTTCTCTGTGATAACTCCAGCCTGTGTCAAGTTGACACTCAAAACTAGCCAGTACAATTGACCCCTTGTCAACTTGACACACAAACACATCACTATTAGGCCTCAACCCTTATGTTTTTATTTATCCCCAAGATCTAAAGTCCCACAGTCTTTACATATTAAAAGTTCAATCAATTTAAAATGTCTAATATCTTTTAAAATTCGAAGTCTTTTAACTGTGGGCTCCACTAAAATACATTCTTCCTTCAAGAGGGAAAAATATCAGGGCACAGTCACAATCAAAAGCAAAACCAGTGTCTGGGATCCAACTCACAATCTTCTGGGATCCTTTAAGGGCTTTAGTCATTTCTCCAACTCTGCCCTTTGTAACACACATCTTGTCTTCTGGGCTCCAGATGCCTATATTTTACTGTTGTTGTTGTCTTTGGTGGTCATTGCATGGTACTGGCATTCCCAAAACAATGCTGTAACCAGGCTTTACCAATAGCCTCTCATAGACTGTCTTTACGGTGCCAAGCCTCAACTCCTTTGCATGACACCTTCAGTCCTGGGCTATCAATTACAAACTGAGGCTGCACCTTCACCAATGGCCTTCCATGGCCTCAGCTGCTCTTCATGACCCCTTCGTGCTGTCAAAACCAGTACCACCTGGGTGACTCTTACACATTACCAAGTCCTGCTGCAGCACAAGGTACAACCTTGGCTATCTCTGGAACACAACCTCTTTGTGCTCTCAGCAAACACTTCTCAGAAGATGTCACCTCAATGATGCTGGTCTCTTCTTAATCACTGCTAATTTCTTAGCTCCAGCTAACCAGCATCAATAGTCCCAGTAATGCAAAGTTTTCTCTTTAGTAGTTTTGGTATCTTGTTAATCACAGCTGATACTTCAGCCCCAGCTAACCAGAACCACAGAATCTTCACAATCAAAACAACATGGCCCTGATAAGAGTCTTTAATCTTCCCTCTGAAATTTCACAAGCCAGGCCTCCATCTTCTGCACTGTTCTTAACTTGATCTTCCAAGCTCCCACAGACATTCCACAGAGTTCTTAACAGTGACTCTTCTAGCTCAAAGTTCCAAAGTCTTTCCACAGTCCTCCCCAAAACATGGTCAGGTTGTCACAGGAATACCCCACTTCTGGTACCAATTTGTCTTAGTCAGGGTTTCTATTCCTGCACAAACATCATGACCAAAGAGCAAGTTGGAGAGAAAAGGGTTTATTCAGCTTACTTCCACATGGCTGTTAATCACCAGAAAAAGTCAAGACTGAAACTCAAGCAGGTCAAGAAACAAGAGCTGATGCAGAGGCCATAGAGGGATGTTTCTTACTGGCTTGCTTCCTCTTGGCTTGCTCAGCCTGCTCTCTTATAAAACCCAAGACTTCCAGCCTAGAGATGGCACTACCTCTTTAATCACTAATTAAAAAAATGCCCCACAGCTAAATCTCATGGAGACACTTCCCCAACTGAAGCTCCTTTCTCTGTAATAACTCCAGCCTGTGTCAAGTTGACACTCAAAACTAGCCAATACAGTAGTCACTGTGCATTAGTCCAACTAACGCCTCCACTTGGCACTAGGGTTTACTCTTTGTCTAGCATATTTCTCTAGAATTTGAAAACTATTTTGTATTTCTACAGTTACAGTATTATTTCTTTAAAAACCCCTGCTCCTCTATTGATTCATCCTTGTACATACTCTCCACACCCCTGCCACCCACTGGGCCATCTTGTCTTTCCAGCTTTACCCTTTTCACAGTGTTACTTAGTTGGAGTCAGCCAGGATGCCTATGCACATTTGTTTCTTTCCCTTAGTGACGTTCATTAAGATAGCTCCATATCTCGCTATAGCCTGATAACTCATTTGTTTGTTCTTCAGTAACAGCTCTTTGAAGGACATATCACAGTGTATCCATTCACATACTGAAGCATATCTTAGTTGTTTCTATTTTTTTGATGATTTATGAATAAAATAGCTACAAATATTGAAAACTCCAATGAACAAGTACTGGATCTCATGGTAGATAATACTGTGTTTAGCTCTGTAAGGATATGCTAATACTGTCTGCCAGCGTAACTACACCATATTCCCTTCCTACCAGCAGTGACTTATTCCTGATGTTCTTCATTCTCACTAGTATTTGATATTGTTAATTAGCCACTATGACAGATAAGTAGTGGCATTTGGCTTTGATTAGTAATTACTTAATAATGTAGAATGTGAAACATATTAGACATCTGTTTATTTCTTTGTCGAGTTATCAGTTTAGATCTTTTATTTTAAATAGGTTTATTTTCTTGCTTAATGTTAAGGATTCTTTTTAACTTTTGGATTATCTGTTCTGTAAATATTTTCTTTGGGTCTTTTTATCGCTTTATTCTCAGCCATGTCTTTAAAAAATAGAAGTTGTTATTTATTTATTTATTTGTTTATTTGTTTATTTATTTAGAAGTTGTTTTTTAGTTTACTAAAGTAGACAAACTTATTGCCAACTGAGTGTGGTGGCACATGTCTGTAACCTTAGCACTCAGGAGCATGGGAAAGAAGATCACCACAGTTCAGTTCCAGTCTGATCTGCATATGGATCCAGGGCAGTGGAGTGTATGTAGTGAGACTTTGTCTCAAAAACCAAGCAAGCAAGGAAGCAAACAAACAGGCAACATCAGCAAAGACAACAAAAAAATTAATTACCAAACATTAGGTTAACTAGATTTTATCCTTTTAATTGTCTCATTATGAATTTTTACTTCCTAAAAGATGCTTTAAAATTCTAAACCTGGTACTTGGCAATATGACTTTATTTGGAAATAAGGCCTTTTCATAAGTGAATAAATGAAATGAAAGTTCCAACCAATAACTTGTGTTATTGTAGGAAAAGAGGCATTCAAATATAGACACATAGGAGAATATGATTTGACAGTAGAGGCAGAACTTGTAGTGCTGCGACCAAAAGCCAGGGGTCATGAAAGCCTGCTGCTGAGCCATGGGTGTTAGGAAAAGAGAGGAATGCTGCTTCCTTCCCTCAAGCTTTCTGAGTGGGTGATGTTTGCTGGCAATTCGAACTTCTGCTTCTAGAACTGGGATAATACATTTTTAATTTTTTTAAAAAGCCCATCCAGTTTGTGGTATAGTACTTTGTTTTGGAAGCTCCAAGAAGCTAACACATATCCTGGCACAGGTTTTGGAATTGGGTAACATTTGGGTAGACACAAGGAGAGTGGTGAGGCACACTCTAGACAAGCTTAATGAGGCTTGGGTAGCAATATAGATCTGATTCTAGAAAAGACAAGAGAATTATGTAAAACACATGTTTGCTTTGGAGAATACATATATCACCGTGAGCAGAATTTTATTAGAAACATGGACTTCATGGGTGAGATCTTAAAGCAATGAAGAAAGGTTAAAACCTTGTTTTGTTAGATTTATTTATTTATTTATTTATTTATTTATTTATTTATTTATTTATTATGTAAGTATACTGTAGCTGTCTTCAGACACTCCAGAAGAGGGAGTCAGATCTCATTTTGGATGGTTGCTCTCTCTGGCTCCACTCGCTCGAGCTCAAAGATTTATTTGTTATATGTAAGTACACTGTAGCTGTCTTCAGACACTCCAGAAGAGGGAGTCAGATCTCATTACAGATGGTTGTGAGCCACCATGTGGTTGCTGAGATTTGAACTCGGGACTTTTGGAAGAGCAGTCAGTGCTTTTAGCCACTGAGCCATCTCTCCAGCCTGGTCAACACCTTGTTACGAGTGTCAGAAACTTGCCTAGATTGTACTCTACAGCTGGGTGAATGGTTGAGGAGATGGCTCAGTGGTTAAGAGCACTTGCTACTCTTGCAGAGGACTTCAGGGTCAGTTCTCAGCACCTATATAGCAGCTTACAACCATATGTAATTCCAGTTCCAGGGGATCTGGCACACTTTTTTGGCTTCTGCAGGCCAAAAAACATGCACACAGTGCTCATATATACATTCAAGAAAAGCACTTACATGCATAACATAACAATAAATCTTGAAGCATCCCATATCAGCAACAACCACAGAAAAAGAAAGAGAAGGCGGTGGCAACAGCTGAGTAGCTTCAGCACTAACATTGAACAGTTAACAGACTAAATCACAGATTGGCCAGTGGCTTTACATCTGAAGAAGCAGCCAAGCACTAGAGAGTGGCAGACAGACTGCTACAGAAGTGGCACAGTGACTGGCTGAGGCTCAAACAACTGCAGGAGAGAGCCACAGGAACTGCTGGAGGCCTTTACAGCAGCAACAGTGGAGTTGCAGGAGTGGCCAAACGGAACAAAACAAACAACAACAAAAACAGTACATCAAAGCAGTGGCAGTGGAAGGAGCTAACCGCAGAGCTGTTGCAGAGATGGCTGTTGTACAGAGATGGCTGTAGTCATGGCCTAAATGGCTACGATGGCTAATCTTGGCTGTCAACCACATCTGGAATCAACTGAAACCCATGCAACTGGGCACATCTGTGAATTTTTGATTGGATCATTTGAGGTGGGAAGATCCACCCCAAATCTTGGCCATACCTTCTGATGGCAGCTTATATAAATGGACAAGGAAGAAGGAAGCTTTTGCATTTTGCTGGCTTGACTCTGCTGGCACTAGCAAGTTCATCTGTCCTGCTGCTGAGGCATTCCTTCGCTGGTATTAGAACCTACTTCTCAGGATTCTAACATAGCCTAAAGCCCAGCAGCTTTCTAAGACTCCAGCACCAGATTGAGACTCCAAAGAGATCCAGTTTCCATGGGCTGAACAACTACTGTATCCTTGGCCTTTTTGTTGGACTACTTGGACCATAGCCTGTAGCCATTCTAATAAACATATGTGTGCACAAACACAAACACACGCTCCCTCCCTTTCTTCCTCTATGCCCCCTTCCTCCTCCTCAGCTCTGTTCCTGTAGAGAACCCTGATTAATACATGGGCCAAAGGTCTTAAGACACCCTACACCTTGGCACTATAAAACTAGCCTCTATCAAGAGCCAAGGCCTACAGAAAAGCTGTCATACTTGTTACCATAAGGTTAAGAGTCTTGGTGGACTCTTGGACCTAGGTACACTTGCCCAAGGCTTTCATCAGAGTTGTAATGCTAGGAGGCACTACCTGCTGTTGCCTCAGGTTGTTGTTGATGCTTACAGCTGTCTAATGCCAAGAGATTCAGAGGCTTAGCATGAAGTTCACTAGAAGAGCTTTGCCTTTCCTCCCCATGTTTTCTGTTTGTGCAGAGCAAAATCACTCCAGCCACCTGACTATTACTGAGCAGTTAGGTAGCCGAGTGATGGATCCACAGACCTTTTGTTGCTTTCTTGTCTTCTGTAGATGCTGAAGGTATTGGCTGCTCTGTAGTCCCACAACTTCTTAGGCTTGACTCTTACCACTCCATGACCCCTTTTAGGCAGTTTATCTTGGGGAGAAGAATGCCAGTGAAACATTTTGTTATTTTTTTAGACCAGACATCACTAAGGGCCAGACTTTCATGCATTTTTTTTCAAATTCACTACCTACCTACCTACCTACCTACCTACCTAATTAACTTTACATCTTGATCTCAACTCCCCTCCCACATCCTCCAGCTCTCCCTCCCTCCCTCAGAAAAGGAGAGATCTCCCATGGATAATAATCCACCTTGGCATATCAAGTAGTAGTAGGACTAGGCACATTTTCTCCTATTATGGTTACTCAAGGGAGCCCAGTCAGGGGAAAGAAATCCAAAGGCAGGCAACAGAGTCAGAGATAGCCCCTGCTCCTGCTGTTAGGAATCTCATATGAAGACTGAGCTGTATAATTGCTACATATGTGCCAAGGGCCTAGGTCTGTCCCATGCATGCTCTCTGTTAGGCAGTTCAGTCCCTGTAGGTTATAGTTTAGTTGATTCTATAGGTTTTATTGTGGTGTCCTTGACCTCTCTGGCTCCTTCAATCCTTCCTCTCCCTCTTCCACAGGATTCCCCCAAGCTCTACCTAATGTTTGTGAGTATCTGCATCTGTTTCCATCAATTGCTGAGAGAAGTCACTCCGATGACAGTTATGCTAGGTGCAAATATAGCAGACTATCATTAATTTTCAGGGATGAACTCTCTCTCATGGCATGGGTCTCAAGCTGCCAGATATTTATTAGCTATTCCCTCAGTTTCTCAAGCAGATGTTTTCCTAAGAGAAGAATTTCAGGTTCTCAGTTTCAAATTTTGTTTGTGTTTCTAAGTACTGCGTGTTTATGAGTGGCACGATCTCAGTTATAGTGGTTCATCTCTACCCTATGAATCAGAAGTTCTTTGTGGTTGGAGGTAAAGAACTGTATATTTTAAAATAAAGTGCTCATACAATTAGAGGCATATTTCTAAAAGAGAGACCTGAGTGGCAGATGGCTCTGAAGTTCAGAAGGTTGGAAGGGCTTTGTTAAAGAAATTGAAGTCATGAATGAAACAGTGGATCATATATTTCAGTACAGAATAGCAGAAATATTCCAGATTGTGGAGTTGTTTTAAAAAGATGATTAAGCCAACCACA
>JADRCD010118283.1:0-10876 GCA_019843815.1 Montemys delectorum
ACACACACACACGTGCATGCATGAATGCATGCATAAGTAAAAAAATAAAAAATAAATATTTAAACAAAAGAAAACACATTCTTACATCCTCTGGGTCTTAGTCACCATGGAGACCAGCACAGCATCCTCAAATAGAAGCTCTGTTGGTGACATTTGCCCCCACTGCCCAGCCCTCCTCTGCCATAACCTGCGCATCTGAGGGAGGTCTCCATTCTCACTTGTCAGCATGCTAATTTTGCTCTGCTATCCTGTGAGATGCACAGAGCAGGCCGCCTTCGTTTGCATAATTTGTACTGAGATATCTGCTTGGTGCAGCCAGCCTGCTCCCCAACAATCCCATCCAGATTGGAGCCTCGGCAGCTGCAATCCATCATGCTTGGACTCCGGCCTGTGAGCTGGTGATGGCTGTCCACTCTCAGGGACTGGCCCGGCCCAGGCCCCAGCGAGAACAGTGATTGATTAACGCGCACAGGCCGAATTCCTTTCTGTAATGGTGATGAATACAGCCCAGTCTTTCTGGCAATGATGGTTGTTTATCCATTTTCAGACCCACGAACAGCAATCAAGTTTCCTCAGCTGGTTATTAATTACCACACAGTCCTTGGGTGGGGAGACGCAGCTTTCTTTCCAGGGGTTCCATCTGTCATGGGGAAGTTGCGAGGGCAGGTCTGCACAGAGTCTCTCCCTGTGAGAAGAATCTTTCCAACACAAGCGTTCCAATGTCAAATGGGTTCACATTGTGGATTCTGAGATCATCATAAGCAGGTCCTTGCCTCAGATGGAGACCCGGATGCTGCTCCACGAAATGTAAAGGAGCTCACTGTGCTGGTGAACTGAGCCTACTTGGTAGAGAAATTCTCATGGTGTCATGGATGACAATCAAGGAGTGTGGGAATTTTTGCTTTAGAAGAAAGTAAGTCTTATTAAAACTTACATGCGTATAGTAGAGGATTGCAAATTCGATCATCAATAGAAGGAGAGGACCTCGGCCCTGTGAAGGTTCTGTGCCCCAGTGTAGGATGCCAGGGCCAATAATTGGGAGAGGGTGTGGTGCCAGGCATGGGGAGGGGAGAGGCAACAGGGGTTTGTTCTTGTTGTTTTTGTTTATTTGTTTGTTTTTTGGAGGAGAAACTGGGAAAGGAGAAATTTACATGTAAATAAAGAAAATACTTAATTAAAAAAAAATAAAATAAATTAAGCCAAAAAAAAAAAAAAGAAGAAGAAGAAGAAAGTAAGTCTTATTAAAACTGCTTCTTAGGCTAGGAGTGTGGCTCAGTTACTAGAGCACTTATCTAGCCTACACAAACCCACGGCACTATATAAGTTAGTGTGGTGGTACATGGCTATAATCTCAGGCCTTAGGAGATAGAGGCAAGGAGATCAGGACTTTGAGGTCAATGTTGGCTAAGAAAGTCATTTCAAGGGTAGCCTGAGCCTAATGAGATCTTTTGTAAAGAAGAAAAATAAAACCACCTTTATCTTGCAGGTAGGGAAACTGAATCACGGCTCCAGGAAGCTTCTTGTATTTGAGATTTACTTGGCATGGGGCATCTCTGGGTATTCTATGGGTAGTTCCCCATCAGGAGGGCAGAGGGCTCTTCCCAAGGACATACAGTCTGATACACATGTCCAGTTTTATATAAACACACAAGGATTTACCTAGTCCTCCTTGTCCGTCTGATGAAATGGCAGGCCCGAGTTCTCATACATTCTGCTTGTCAGGATGAAGGAAACATTCTGGGTTTCTCATGAAGCTGAGATTTTAAAAGTACAGCAGGCAGTAAACAGCATGCTGGGTTGAATTCCTGTGCTGAGGAGCCCCAGATCCCAGCTGAGGAACTTGGTCCTGAAAGATCTGCTTCAGGTCACAGGAGGAAGAAATGCTTAGAGGCCTCATCCCGGTCATTATGAATTGTTCTCTTTCTCAGAAGATGTATTTCTTTCTCCAAACACTATCTGCAAGGAGACATAAGGAGTGTCTACTTATCTTAAAGCCACGCTCTGGGGGAACATGATGTATGAAAATCAGGATCTACACGGCAGATATGTTTAGGGAACATTATTCATCTTGCAAAGAAGCCAAGGAATCTGTCTTGCAAGGGGACACCCAGGTTTTCTTCAAAGGCAGCTGTCCTGTGCATGCAAATATTTATTTAAAATTCAAATATTCCTTGAAGTTGGAGCTGTCAGAGGGTGGATGGGAGACCTGGGAAGTTCCAGGGCTTCTAGGAAAGAATCAATCGATCAGTTGATGAGCAGATAGAAATTGCTGAGTGAGTTCTTCGCAGCACGATGTTATGAGCTACCTGAGGGCTCGGGAGAACTGAGTAGGATTTGGTTTGGGTTGGTTCATCAAGTCTAGAATGGTAGGTCTTGTTTAAACTCCAAGCCTGGAGAATTGCAGCTAAGAGAGCCACAGTAGTGTGGTCCCTGCCTAGGAGCAATCTGGAGTGTCAGGAGCTGGGGACAGTTGCAGAGAATTACACTGGCATCTAGACCTGGGTCTGACCTTCTGACCATGATGCTCAAGGAACTAATTTCAGGTCTACAGACAGGAGGGGATTCGGTGAAGGTCTGCAGTGATCCGGGACATTGGGGATATGGAGAAGTTGCTTGCAGCGGAGGGGGTGTGCTAAGCCTCAGCTAGAACTTCCAGGCCATCTCCCACTACTCCCTTAGGCTGCAATCAAAGGTTTTAAAAAGTCAGGAAAGGTCCCTGCTATGGACTGGCAAGCTCTGGATTGTCACCAAGTGCTGATAGAAAGACTCACAAGCGAGTGGCATGGGCTGAATCACAGTCACCACAGAGAGGGTTTTGCTGGCTTGTTCTCACTCCTGGAATCTTTACTAGAAAAATGCTGAGCCTGACAGGGTAGAGCCCAGGAAAAAGAGATGGTGTTCTAACCTCTTGGGGTCCTTCCTTATGGGCTTATCAGTATACATCCACATCTGCCTTGGCTCACCATGCGTCAAGCAAAGCAGAACAAGGGTCCAGAGGGACAAACAAGATATACCAGCTTATCTGTTACACAGATATGACCCCTGGGGACCCAAAAGATCTGTGTGTAGCTTATGTCAAGACCCTGAGGTAGAATGACCTCACTCCCATAAATATCATAAAGGATACAAGGACTGCTTCAGGGACACTTAAGGACAGGGACGGAGTATTGGAGCCACAGCAAAGGAGGACTAAATCTGACACTGTTTGATCTAGTGTTCTCAGTGGCTTCTATGGCAGCTGTGGGGACAGCAATTGTAGTAGAGATGAGGGGCTAGGTGAGTCGTCCAACATTCCTACCTTCTCTGGGAATCAGGACTCTGCTGGAGCTGAGAAACGCAGGGATAGGCTTTGGAGGAATTAGGGTAGGACCTGTGAGTAATGCAGACCTGTGGATTCAGGAGGTGAAGGTCACATTTCTGGTGTTGACCTGACACTAACAGCCCTAAAGGAAAACCCAGGAGCCAGTGTGAATTGGTAAGGACACCAGGGGGCATACTGACATTTCAGTCTGCATCTTGGAGAAGACAGCAGGCTCAGAGCAAGGGAATTCCAGATCCAGCTGGAACCACAGTGATGACTGGAGTAGGAATTGAGAAGATGCCTAGACCTGAAAGACCACATCCTCAACTCCAGAAAGGCCTAGGTGTGTGGCCCAGGCTACCCTCACCAGGACCAAGAAGATGGAACTATGTCATGCCCAGATAGTGAGCAGATTAAAACAAGGACACTCCCTTGAATGATGCTGTGTTAACATCAATGTAACTGGCTTTAGAATTGCAATAGAAACATCTATCAGGGTGGGTCCATGAGGGTGTTTGCATAGAGGGCCAACTGAGAAGGGAAGACCTGCCCTGACTGTGGGCAGCAGCATCCTACTGACTGAGGTCTCAGGTTGACTTAATAGAAGATGTAAAAGTGGGAGGAGGAGGACAAGGAGGACAAGGAAGAGGAGGAAGAAGACAAGGAAGGAAGAAGAGAAGGAGGAAGAGGAGGAGGAAGAGGAAGAAGAAGAGGAAGAGGAAGATAAAAGCTAGCATCCCACGCCCTCTTCCTCCTAGTCTGTGAAACAAGAAGGTTAAGGACATATCAAAGGCTTTTTCCCTGATGTGCCAAACTTGGACCAGAACAGATTCTTCCTAGTTTAAGTGGTTTCTCCTTAGGCATTTTGACATGGCAGTGAGAAAATAATCTAACACTGGGGAAGTCACATTGAGCACAAGACTGACTGACTGTACTTTGCATCTCAAAGTGTTTGTTCTTGATTTTAATCCATGTCTAAGTGGAGTGTAGGGCAAGTTCTGTTTAAATTCTGAGCTTATATTTATCTGTTACAACTTAGTTTTTATCAAAGATCACAGCTACCTATCTCAAGATGTGGTGTGTGTGTTGGATATGTGTGTCGGGCGAGAACTTGCTCTCCTCTTCTCAGAGGGAGATCTGCTCTCACCATTTTGAACCCTCATTGTTCCCGATCTCTGTGATGCTCAAGTCGCAGGCTCATGGGGCTGCACCTTCCTGCCAGTTGTCCTATGGTCTCAGACAAGGCTACCTTCTAGATCTCCCCACCCTGATTCCCTTTGCACTTGGATTTCTTCTCTCATTAGTCCTAGTTCTCAGTGTTCCCTTTGCATGTGGAGCATGCCCAGCCCCAAACTCTTCCTCCAGCTGCTCAAGCCACATAGGGCCCCCAAGGCAGAATCTGGCTAAAGGCACAGCTGAGCTATTCCTTTCCAGAGGCTTAAAGAGGTGCCTACGTGACTCACGGCATGTGCAGCTGAAGGCTCCAAGTCAAGCAACAGCGCATGGAAAGCCTCCTTTCTGCCTATTTCTTGAGCTCCTATGACCTGCCTTTCAATTATTTTTCCATGTACTTTTCTTCTTTGTATCATCCTCAAGTGCCCCCCATGGCTTCTGGTGCTCCCAGAACATCAAGGAGGACTCCATGGCCTTGGCGAAGTAGCTGCAGGAGGCATCAGAATGATGAACTCAGCAAGTGGAAGCTTCTTATGGAAGGTGGTCCAAAAAGCCACCCAATCGTGACACAATAGAAAACTTCACCAGTCAGGAAAGGTCCTGGTCCTGTTCGTAACCCATGACCCCCCAAGAACCTTCTGGATCTGTCCTACAGGAGACCAGGCAGGTATCAGTAGCTTGTTCTGGCATTTAGACCCCCATCCAGCTCTTCATATTTATCACAACCCTAGACTTATGCCAACTGAGAGCCTAGGTATGGTTGGCAGCTACAGATAGTGTCTGAGCATTGAACTGGTGAAGAGGGGCTTATAGAAGCTGCACTGGTGAACTTTAAAGATGCCCAAGCAAGTGTACATACGAATGAATAGGGCCCTGACTGAAGCCACTACAGGGGCAGAAGGCAGCCTGGGCACGTCTCAGCAGAATGTCAGTATTTGGTGCTAGGCACTTAAGAACAGAAACCCAGCAGTGTGAGCCCCTGAGGAACAGACACCGGATCAGTAAGCAGTGTGCATGTGGGTGCTGTGATGGTCATGTAATGAACACAGTGGGGCTCTCCAGGTCCCCTAGTCTCTACAACTCCAGTGTTTGCTCTTCTCTCTATGGACCTGTTCCTGGGATATTGCCCTGCCACATCCTGTGTAAGTCCACCCATCTTCCTCCCTGTCCTTCCTGCTAGGAATTGTGGGTACATCTTCCTCAAATATGACACATATACTATGTAGATCACAAACTCCACAAACCAACACAGAGACCGAGATGGAGACGGAGACAGAGATGGAGAGGAGGGAAGAGGGAGAGGGTGAGGGAGAGGGGGAAGGAGAGGGAGAGAGAGAGGTACCCCATATGCTGTACAATGTATGTACCACACATAAAACATTCACCTCATACACCACATGGTCATGGAAACCACAGCCATTGCATACACACCACAGACCATAGTATAGCACACACACACCAAACACCACACACAGAACACACAGGCACATACGTCCTTCCTGTCTACCTCTTTGGTAGACTCTACTATGGGCTGCTCATGATTCTTTCTATTAGAAAATCTGTCCACCCTTTCCCCTCCCCCACCTCTTTACTTTGAATCTGAGCCTCATGAATCAGACTTTGCATTTTTCTTGCTGTGGACGTTGGCATAGTCCACCTGTCAGACATGCTGTTCCAGGGTCTGCCATGCCTGTGCACAAAGTTTTCACCGGGCACTGTGCAGCTGTGTTTCCAGGAGACACCTCAAAACACTTGTCATCCGTTTTGAACGTCACATGATGTCAAGATTCCTCCAGAATTCCCCTAAACTGAGTTCTGTCCTGCAGGGAATGGTGGCTGATCTCCAAAGGCTAACACCAGGGTCCCTCATTTTCCAGTTATCTGCAGATAGCGCCTATGACCGCATACTTGGGTCCTCTTCTGTAAGCCCTGTTTGCCATGACTTTTGACTTGCGTCTCATACGCCTTTATTTTTCCCCCTGAGACAGATTCTCATGCAACCTAGGCTGGCTTTGAACTCATTGTGTAGACGAGGATGAACTCCTGATCCTGCTTCCATCTCCAGAATGCTGGGATCCACAGGTGCATGTGCTACACCAAGTTTATGTGGTGCTCAGGTAGACCCCAGTGAATCCTGCTCACTAGGGAGGCACTCTATGCACTAAGTCCCGGCCTCAGTCCCTTTTTTTCTTTCGTGATTTGAGGAATTGTTTTTTTCTTCTCTTAGTTTCACATGTTAATTTGGGTCCCTTTTTTCCTTGTGTGGTGACATTTTCTCCCTGCCATAGCATTCCTGCCAAGTGGATGCTGCCACTTTTATCACAACATGTCTCGTCCTCTCCCTGGAATGAGGGTTATTGACAGTGTTTGCCGTTCCAGTTCACACTTGGAAAAGCTCTTCACATGCAGCAACAAGTTTCTTCAGTCTCTTCTCGCTGTGTGGCCTTAGTGTGGCTTTTTGCCCCGTGTCCTGGTGGCTCCTGGTGGTGTGAGGCACTGTTGAGAGCTGTGCTCTCTCCTCACAACCTCAGGCAGGAGCTCCTGCGGATTCCTTCCAGCATTTTCTTTTCTTCTTGTTTCACCCTTCCCTATATACACAGCCTCATAGCCAACAGCGCCCACTGTAAAGTTATTGCCGGCCCACCCAAGCACCTGCCTTCTCACAGCTTCCTGTAATTCCCCTGAGTGTGCTGGGTGGGACTAGGGTAGCACACTGAGGTGTGGGCAGCAACCAGTCTAGCTCTGCTCCATCAGTTCTAGCTTGAGATGTATGGTATAGGCTGGGCTACTGCTGTCTCAGGCCACCACTTGTGGTGGGCACACTCAGGGGTGGGCATCCTTGTTATGCTATCCCTTAGCCCAGGAGAGCCCCGTGTACAGGCAAGCCTTAGAGAGTAAGAGCCTGCACTGGATGGAGCTATTCATCCTGTCATGGTGGCAGTCCCCACAGCTCCCTCACATATAGACTCATAGAGATGACATGGTTGCCTTGTTTCCCCACTCCACTGTTTTCTATACTCCCTGCTGAGAGGGGTGTTAGTGTTCTACTTCCCGTAAAGGTGCCCTCTACCCTAGTCACATACACATTCCAAGCGGCTTTGGCTACTTCTTCAGCACCTCTTCCACATAGATGCACCATGACACATCTAGCTCCTGTTTCCTCTTTTCAGAGAAATACGGGATAACTACACCTAGGTCCACCTAGTACTGGGGAAACTGAGGCAATCGGGATCCTTTTGTATGAGAATAGCTGGCCTATGGTTATTATCCTCTTTCTGACAGCACAGTGTGTTGAGTGGGGTGGGGACAGAGACTGTCTTTTGCAGGCAGTCAGGAGAAGGCTCTCATTCCACTAGCCAGATTTGAACATATATATGAGACCTCGAAGCTCCACCTCCACAGTGACAGACTTCCTCTAACAAGGCCATACATCCTCCTGTAAGACCACACCTCCTAATAGTGTCACTTCCCATGGGTCAAGCATATTCAAACCACCACACCATGACCGCTGGCAGAGAATGCACTGGGGCCTCACCCTTGACCCCCGTTTCTTCTTCTCTTGGGACCTTGATGAAGTATGCTGGTTCGTTTGATAGAAGCATGCTCATCAGCTTGATAGAAGCTAAGGTTATCCGGATAGAGGACATCTCAATTAAGAAAGTGGCCTGTAGGCAAGTCTGTGGGGGAATTTTCCTGATGAATGATTGATATGGGAGATCTCAGACCACTGAGGCCAGTGCCACCTTTGGACAGGTGGCCTTGGACTGTAGAAGATAGCATGCTGAGCAAGTCATGGGGAGCAAGCTAGAGCACAGTGCTTCTCAATGGCCTCTGCTTCTATTCCTGTGGCTTAGGTTCCTGCCTGAGTTCCTGTCCCGAGTTCCCTTCCTGATGGACTGCAAGCTGTAACGTGAAATAAGTCCTTCCCTCCGCAAGTCACTGTCGGTTATGGTGGTTTATAACAGCGACAGAAAGTAAACTAGACCATGAAGGAAGATCAGCCACAGGCCCAGACAGATGCAGTCAGCCCAGACCAAAAATGCAAACAGGGCCTCACCTAGTGCTCTGACCTGCCTCTTGGGCCACAGTATATACCTTTCCCACAGGTGGAGTTCTAGGCTCTAATCCCAGGGACATAGGGCATGAGGACACATTATGCACTTGTATGAGACAATAAGCAACACTTATCGGGGGAGCAAGACAAAAAACAGATTTAGCATGTGGTATGTGGGTTCTGGATATCCCAGAGAGGTACACTCTGACCACCCACCTAATAATCCCTAGGGAGACAGGAGAAACTCAGACAGGAGTTGCTGTTCTTGGAGATGGGAAGGGGCCATGAATGGACCATACCTTCAGTTGCACTGTGCCATGACACTGCTGAAAGATCAGGCTGCTGTTCATTCCCAAAGGCTCCCAAACCATCCAGCCATGTGTCCAAGGGAAGGGAGGCTGGGGCTGATTCACCATGAGTTTCCCACATGCCAAGGGTTCTGCCCTAGGTGACCCACTGATGCCACTCAGCTAAGGTCACACTGTGACTGGAGAGTCTCAAGACATGAAGGGATATGAAGGCATTTCTTTCCTCACCTGGCCTGTCCATCAAAACCTGCCAGACCAGAAAGCTCTTAATGAAGGAGAACCAATTACACCTAACTGCTTTGGGTCATGGGATCTCTCTCCTGACATCAGAGACACATCCAGGGCATAGCCTGGAAGTGCTGGCGTTTCATTTCAGGGTTCTCACTGTTGGAGAACCACCATCAGTCTTTAGCCTGAGAGAAGGCCTGGCCACCTTGGCCCAGATACATCTGGATGGCACCTGTGGCTTCTCGTCCTTCACTTGGAATAGCCCGGAGGTAGGAGGACTTCTGAGCAAGTCTTTTTCCAATGGTGCAAAGAGATCTGAGGGAAGAGGGTGGGAAGGAGCAATAGCAGAGAGGGTACGGAGTTAAAATTGGATTTCTGCTCAGATTGATCATCTAATGTGATAGAAAAATATACAGTCTGGGAGCAAATTTAGATTTCAGTGAAAAATTAAACTGTTTTATACCGAGTTGCCCAGTGGAGCATTAAATGCATTCTCTACATAATTGTATCTCAGACAGCAGCAGGGACGTGGCTGTCACTCCAGCTGTCTCCAGAGGCTGCAGGACACCAGGCCCGCAGCA
Source organism: Montemys delectorum (assembly GCA_019843815.1). Taxonomy (NCBI): domain Eukaryota; kingdom Metazoa; phylum Chordata; class Mammalia; order Rodentia; family Muridae; genus Montemys; species Montemys delectorum. The sequence goes on from JADRCD010118283.1 coordinate 9,646, forward strand.
GCCAGCTCTGTGTAAGGGTGAGGGGTGTCCTGACTGATTTCCACACTGCCTTCCTGTGGACTGGGAGGAACAGGCTGGGAATACCTTCCTTGGAACTTCTAGGGGCAAAATGACAGCTCAAGTTAGCAGACTTTGATTGGAGAGTGAACACGGGGCAGGGACACTGTTGATCTTGGATCCAGGTGAGAAGGCCTCATCCCATGAACGGCCAAGATGTCTGTCTCCTTGACAGAGATCTCTGGAAATGAAATCCTTACTGCCAGCACCTTCGACGCCTCCATCTGTCATCTCAGCCATCAGTGGTACAGAAATTAGGTTTGTCCCCCCGGGACCTAGAATGTAGAATCAATAGCAGAGACACGTTAACATAATTGACTTTCTACATGGATCCTTTTTATTTTCTCCTTGTCTCTAAGTGACTTCTCCCACTGTGTTTGTCTAAGCTAACCTGCTACACCCTCCTGTTACCCTTCTGCCCCCATTTCTCAGATATTGGTACTGTCTTGTTGCTTTCCTGTTGCTCTGATAAAATACCCCGACAAATGCAACTCAATTAGGGAGAAGACTTATTTATTTATATATTTATTTATTTATATATTTATTTATTTATTCATTCATTCATTTATTTATTTTGGCTCAGAGTTACAGGGTACAGTCCACCATGAAGGCACAGAAGCAGGAGGCCAAGCAGAGCTGGTGACATCGTATCTAGACCAAGAAGCACAGACATGCATGCTCATGGTAAGTTCATTTTCTCCTTTTGAAAAAGTAGTCCTGGATCCCTCCCCATGAGATGGTAGCAACTACAGTGAGCATATCTCTCCACTTCATTTAACCTAATCAAGGCAGTCCTCCACAGGCATGCCCAAAGGCCTGTCTCTGAGGTGATTCTAGATCTCATCAGGTTATCACTCGAGATAAACCATCATAGATAAAACACAGCTCTCCACCCATCAATAAATGTTCATCGAGGATGATACACAAAAAAATACTAAGCATCATCTGTGAAGATAATAATGGGGCAAGATCCTCAGATCTTTCTCCAGAGCCTCCTGGACAGGACACACATGTTGGCTGTTCCAGCCACAGCTCTAACACCTCTGGCCTGTCCTCTATGTGGCTTTTCTTTGAATGCAGGGCCTTCATTGCTTCTCCCACTTCTCGAGCATGTGAAAGCCTAGGAATGGGGAAAGGTGGTGGCCTAGCTCTGTATACAGCACATAAACACACA
>JADRCD010118284.1:0-11817 GCA_019843815.1 Montemys delectorum
CTCTGTACAGTCAGCTGCCGGACCCAATCTGCACGTTAGCCATAGTGTTTAGTTTCATATTAAAACGAAGGCAAGCTTTTTTCGCTTTTGCTTTTCCGTTTGAAATCTTTTCAGTGTACTTTTACATCACCTCACGAAGCCATGTGATAGTAATATATTTTGAAATATAAAAACCTGAGATTAAATGTTTGATTCTTGACAGTGTTCTTAAATATAATAAATTCAAAAGGAAATACTGTTAAGTTAAAATGGAGTGTTTTTCATTAAGTCCAATCAAATGGTAGACAACAAAGGATCTTTTATTTGAGAATATGAAGTGAAAATGAAAACCAGAAAACCTTTACAAAGAAAAGGTTCAGTCAAATTATGTTGGAAGGAGGTCTCTAGATTGAGCCTGGGTGTTTCTTTTGCTAAAAGTGAATTAAACTAAGATACGCTATGAAAAAAAATATTTTACAATGAAGCAAAATGTAATGCTTTTTGGAGATGAAAATAAGGGCTAAGAACAGTTGTCTTTGAAAATAATTCTAAAGAGCGATCACATATGAAAAATATTGCCACAGCATTCGATCTTTTCTTATAATCATAACAGGGAAAATTTGAGGGTAAAGTAACCCAAGCCCCTCTCTCTCTGGCGGCAATGCTGTAAAATCGAGAAGCAGTGTTTACATTTCACAATAGCCCCCACCTTAAACTACTAGTTAAGATAGCTAATAAGAAGATATCCAAATGTTGAAAGCAGGAAAATTCAAATGAAAATCTAAATGTGAAATTTAATATAATGAAATAACTAGGCAATATAATACTACTCTGAGTGTTTGTGCAAATATTGCAAAATAAACTACAAATACATTAAAATTCTTTAGGGGCTGTGTAATACTTAAATGAAGGTTTACATTTGAAAGCTAAGCTATGAAATTAGGGCTCTTTATCTCTATAGCATTAACCTATTTTTTTACTTGAAAACAGCACTAAACATCAAAATAATCATGCAGGTGTGTGTCCTTTAAATCTGCTGGCAAATTTCTTTGCAAACTGAAACAGGCAGGGGGGGGGGGAGGGGTGTGAGGTTGGGTGGGGGGAGGGAGAGGGAGAGAGAGAAGACCGAGACAGAGAGAGAGAGAGAGAGAGAGAGAGAGAGAGAGAGAGAGAGAGAGAGGGAAACATGATTAAAATCATCCATTTTTATAATGCACCTTAGAACTTTACTGGCTGAATTAACAGAAAGCTTTGGAGATAGGAATATCAGAAAATATAAGAATCTTAGTTTTGAAGGCTTTTGGGGCTGCATAGATAAAATTGAATGCTTTAAATAAGAACTTATATGAAATAATGACATTTTAAAATTAATTTAGGAAAGCAATTAATATTAAATTACATGACAAAAAATTGTAAGAATTTCAAGATTTTTCTATTTCTAACTATAAAAGGTTAAAGGTGATTTTTGTGTGACCTTTGCTTTCTTTTCCTTCTCTAAATCTCACTAGTTGGTAGCTGAAACTCTGAACCTTAGGTAGAAAAGACATTAAAAAAGATGGCCAGTCTATCCTGATTGTCCATGTTCTCACACATTTACTGTGGGCTGACACTCACATAACAGCCTTTTTATCACAAAGATTCAACAACAACAACAACAACAAAAATTCAGGTACCTACCAAGGGAAAACCATACTCCAGGAGAGAGAAATGCTTTAGCGGCATATTCAGGCAGCACCAGTTCAGGCATGGTACTCAGAAGCGGAATATATATGTGCTGCAGCACTTTGGAAGGAGTCAACAGTATTTTGTGTGTGTGTCCATACACTCACACATTGTAAACAGTGCAAAATACAAATTCCATCTCACACTGAGGTGCTGAAAACTTAAGCCTTCACAGTTTAAAATATTCTCTGATTAAGGTGTACTGATATAAAGAAGTCCCATGAGCTGACAGGACTTTCCATTTGTTATATTCTTATTAAATAAAATCACTTGTTTACATGTGCACTTACACATGGAAAACTCTGAAGAAAATGTTAGCACAAACCACGACAATGAATTGACATGAAATTCAGAAACTAACAGGAACAAAGAATCCAAACACTTCAGGTAAATAAGAATAAAGATTTTTTTCCAAAAGAATCCTTATAATAGCAACAATATTTGAAGTTAAGAGAGTGGTGACTTCAAATTGTGTCAAAACATATTCTTTTTAAAAAATTATACTTTATAGTAAAATTTTAAATGACAGTTTTTCATTGCTTCATTGTGTTTAGTATATGAGAAAGTATTTTTTTGTTTCTCAGTTTATTAAAATCCATTTACAGATGGAAAGGGTTGTAAGATTCACATGGTTACAAACCTTATGATTATTCATGTTTATGATGAATGTTAAGGTGTGATAATTGCAGTGTACACTGACCATAGAAATATAGGTGACACATAAAGGTAATTACTTGACTACATTAAGAATTTCATCACGAGTCTAAAACTTTCCAGTGTCTCTCTTTGGCAAAATGTTGATAGGTGTAATTAGTCAAAAAGAAGACTTTACACCAAAATTAACTTCATTAACTTCAAATGAAGAAATACACTGAATTCTATGAGATGTTGTCTTTTTTAGAAATAATAACTTGTGTATGCAAACATAAACATGCACACACATGCTCACACACACAAGCACACAGAGCATTTTGTTAGGAGACTTTCTGTTCTTATTACTTAACTGAAAATGAGCAAATAAACACACTAATGTGATTATTCCATGGTTTCTATGTTATTACATAGCTTTTAAACTATGTAAGCATTTGAGTTAATTGTACTTATTTACTCATGCATGTGTTGTTATTGTTTTATATAGTAGGAATATTTTGATATGAACTAACAAATATATCTACTCAAATTAAAAGACGTAATTTATTTCAAAATAAATAACAAGACTACTAGTTAAAGTTTATTTTAAATATTTTAGTTATTCTACTTCTACCTAACAAAAATGAGCATAAGCTGAGTACAATATTAAATAATAGTGAATATTAGCCCCCTTGTACATAGAATAGCTTTATCAATCTATAACCATATATGCATACACTCTCAATGTAGAAATAAACAATAAAACTGCTTGTATTGTCTCTCTCTCTGTGTGTGTGTGTGTGTGTGTGTGTGTGTGTGTGTGTGTGTGCAGATAAAGAAATAAAACATCCTTTCCTTCCAGCATCCTTTCAGAGAGGTATAAACAGTCAGAAATTAGCTTTTTTGAAATGAATATGAAGTTGTATAAAAGTTGATAAATTTCATACATCTCTGGTTCTCTTTCTCTTGCTCTTCCTTTGTATCTATATAGAAGTGTCTATGACCACCAAAAGAAAGTAAATACTTGAAAGAATATCCACAATACAGATATTTTTATAAGGTCTTTTGATCAAAATTATTAAACTAAAATTTAAATCATTTAACTTTTATGAATTATAAGTAACCTATTTACAACAGGTGCAGGAAAATTAAATTTTTAATATTTCCTATAAAAATTCTTATAATCACATACATTGTGATATCTTATTATATTATAAAATGTTCACAAAGACTTATAAAATATCATGAAATAAGCCTGAAACTGTTGTGTCTGTATCATAATAATGAAGGATCTAAGGAAAAACAAAGTTTCTCATCATTTGAATCAGATACAACCAGGAAAACTCTTAAGTTTTTTCTGTGTATCTACTTGGTGTCTTGGTTCAAATGTGTCTTATTTTTAAGGAAGGAATAAAATGATGCTAGATTACTTGTCAAGAAGTTAGTTACCCACCTACCTAGTACTTTGTGTCTTGGTCACCTTGGCGGCCTTGGATTTGAATAGTAAGGGACTTTCTATGATGCTCAAGTGATGACATTAAGTGCCTTCCACAGGAAGCAGCCCTTCAGACTATCATTTTCATTGTCTGACAGCCTGGATTGCAGAATGCACTGATTACATGCAGTCCATAACACATATACACATACATACATCATATTGATAAACACACACACACACACACACACACACACACATGCATTCACACATATTTAGTTGTACAAAGAAGCATGTATAAACTCTGAGCACAGAAGTGGTACTGCCATGAAGTTAAGAAGTTCTAGCAGGGCAGTGGTGGCACACACCTTTAATCCCAGCACTTGGGAGCGGAGGCAGGCAGATTTCTGAGTTCGAGGCCAGCCTGATCTACAGAGTGAGTTCCAGTATGGCCAGAGCTACAGAGAAATCCTGTCTCAAAAAAAGAAGCTCTAGACAAAAAAGTTCTCTGTACCTCTCAAGTACATCTATTTGTTTCCTAATCCCCAATTCTTAGTTTACAAGAAAACACTGACTATTTTGTAATCATAAACTATGACTCAATCTATTTAAAGCAGTTGTGGGGGGGAGGGGCAAAGAAGCTAGAAGAAGACTACCTTTTTTCTAGGCCACAAAGGGTTGAGGGTCTAATTATTTTTAAGTACCATCCAACCAACTTCTTCTCATGCTTAGCTGCGCTGAGTGACACTATTTGTGATGCCCAGTGTGCTGAAACTGAGAAGGTTGCTGTCAGTTTAAAAACGACTATAATAAAAGTGACCATGAAGATGGATCTTGTGATTTTGCGTTTCTAATCAGTCATCTGTGAAGAACACTTTTGCTTTGATTCAGCAGACTGGTGACAGCCATGATTGATAGTGCATGAGGATGAATAAAGGTTATTAACTGTCTTCCTATTAAGTGCAATGTATTACCCCTCTAGGTGTGTCTCATACGTTAAGTGAAAGTACTTACTTAGGTAAGGTCAAGAATGGACTCTGTGGAGATAGTATCCATCCAGCTGAAAATGACTGATGTGTTCTTGCATTATTTTTTTAGTGTAGCATTTAAACTGCATTTAATTCCTTGTGTTATTCATTACCATAGTGCATGTACTGTAAATACTAAGGGGACAGGAGACTGCTGAGTGTAAAGATCTGCATTTAGAGCTAACTATATAGCATTCATATATATATTATATATATATATGTACACATACATATATATCAGATATGTACATATATCTGTATAGCATTCAGATGGACTTCTAAACATCCATATTTTGTATGATCTATAAGTATAATATTTTAAAAGAGACAGTAAAATTGTCTGTCTACAAATAAATGCTTTATATATGCAAGGTTCTTTAAATTTCCATCATTTATAAATGAAAAATTTGTAACAAAAAAAGCATTTAATGTCAATACTTTAAAAATTCAAAGGAACTATTAAATTCCTAGGCATTTCAGCTTAAAGGTATTAAATGGTTAATTTTACCTCTTTTAATTTTCTGGCAATTACAAATGATGTACACATAAATGAACATTTTAGTGTCAATGTAGTACATATCCTTCACTTTAATACTATGTGTGCAAATATGCAAATATAGATCCAAGATATTTAAACTTTTCCAGTCACTTCAATATAGCATTAAACAAAACAATGAAATCTTAATATTTTGTATATATTCTGAGTGCATTTACTCATACTTGCACAGAATCCAAAATACATTGAAATATTTTAGAACATTCTACTTATTAAAAATAAGTAGACTTATTTTAAAACTTTTTCTGTTTACAGGTTTTGTTTTACAAGAAAACAAAATAAACAAATATATAGTTCTTTAAAAATATAATGTGCTATCTCTTCATGTATTTCACATTATAAGTAAAGTACTGATAATGTATAAGGTGATTTAGCCATATAGATTTGAAGACAACAGTATCCATTTAAATCGTAACCAAATTTCAGTTCTGTGTTTTTGGCAGGTATTCACTGATCAGCATTGCACAGTGGTGCAAAGCAAGACAATATATCTGAACATTCTCAGCATTCCAATTCAGAGAAGACCATGTTATTCGTGAAAGTTGTCTTTTAGCATATCCTGAGTTGTTTTCCAAGCGTTTTTATGCCTATTTTGATCTTTAATAAACTGTATTCTATAACTGTAATACTTTAATACTGGTATTCATCAAGAACAAAATATAGAGCAAAGTAAGAAAAACCAACTCAATATCTCACTGAATTTTCTAAAGCTTAGGACTTGGCCCTCTGTCCTTCATCTGGCAACTGCGCTGACTTTCTGAGCCTTTCCAGTTCTCCAGTATTTTATGTATGCCAAATAAAATTTAAATTCTCGCACACCAACAGCCTTTATTAAAAAGTTAGATAAAATGTTTTAAAAGTTGCTTATTTGATGTACTGTTTATGTGCATACTGTTTACATTCCACTTAAGTGAACTTAGTGTAAACTTTTAGAATCCATACAAAGTTTCCTTAATAAGACACATGAGCATCATTATTAAATGGATTCTCTATTCTATCCAACTTCAACAGGAAAACTTTGAAAACAGTGACAAAGTTAGAGATCCGTGGGGGGACAGATATCCAACGACAACCTTATACATTCTTATGCAAGTCATTGCCAAAGGTTTCGAGGGAGGGAGTTTAAATTAAAAAGAAAGCTTATGTTTATTTCTCAAAGAAAAAAACAAAAAAGCCTGTCTTAGTTTACAGATTGTTAGTGAACAATATAGTTCCAACCTGCCTCATCTTAGACAATGCTCTTCAATGCTAGTAAAATGTTTTCTTTCTGTTTGGTTAATTAACAGGTTCTTAAGGGGGAGGGGGGAGATACAAAGACCAGGTAGGACTAGGGGAAGTGGTTTGGTTTTTTGTTTGTTTATTTGGGTTTTTTTGTTTGTTTGTTTTGTCTCCTCTGCTTTTTCTCTTTATAGAAATGAGATCTAGAACTCATGCTACAGACCAAGACATAATATATGAAAAGAAAAAGACAGTTTAACCTGAAGTTTAGGGCGTTCTTAAGTCTTAGTGTTGAGTCACCTCTCACATAACACTGGCAGATAATAGTCATTTCTTATCATAACATTGTTATCCTTTTGGACCTCCAGAACAAAATGCTTCATTAGTGTTCCTTAAGCAAATAACAGACCTGACAAAGAAACCTTAGGCTTTGGGGCAAGTCCTAAACATCTCTGAAGCTACTGGGATTTAATTTGTGGGCCACTGGAGCCAAAAGCAAACAGCTTTGGTTTATAATTTACAGAATTGGAACTCCTCTGAGCTACATGCATCTCTATGTCTCCTTTCCCTCTTCCAAAACTACTAAGTCGTATGGTAGGGCAATAAACAGATCTGCACACATGTAGACTGACTTGGAGGCCGCTGCGAGCCCATGTACATGAGTGCAGTGGCCACTCTGCTTTTCTGCACATTCTTGCCGGCCCGCTGTTGCTGCTGTCATGTCAGCTGGTGATTTGATAGGCTTGTCGGGTTGCCATGGTGTTGACTTCTTGCCTCCAAGGAGCTGCCCAATGACTGGAGGTCTGGGATTAAAGCGGGAAGAGGCAGCGGCCACAGCGATTTTCTGAGGCAGCTGCATCAGCTAGAAGAAGAAAAGGAACGAGGTTTTGAGCCTGCTCTCCCTCTTGCTCTCACGGCTCACGGTGAGGGAAAGAATAGAAAGGGGTGGCCTGGTAAAACAGTGACCTTCGCAAGCCAAATGACACAAAGGAGTGTGGGAATAACTCAGAAACACACTACACGTGCCAAGAAGGAAAATATTCCAGAATTCGTTATTCACACAGAACGTCACCCGGATTGGGTGGAGGGATTCAGAGTTGGGGGCGAAGGTGTTTTAAAAGGTTCTTGTAGCCTGTCCCCCCTGCATCCAAGCCTTCATTCCCATCCCCTTAGTGCGGTGAGTTGACAAATAAAGAAATGCTTTTCAGAGAACTTTAAATCTCAGACAGACAGGAACTCATTTCAAGAACAGAAAGTGCAGTTAGTTGGCCATCGGGTGCAAGGGCGCAGTCGCCGATCACTGTGGAGTCAGGGGCAGAGACCGGGAAGCCAGGAGCGCTCGGTGCACAATCCCCCAGACGGAAACTGTAAACTGCGGGCTGCAGAGGAAAGCGCTCGCTTCTGTTCTAAATTAGGAGTTAGGTGAAGGTTACGCAAAGAAGAAAAGGGAAAGTAAAGCTGCTAAAAGAATAGAGTAAAACCCCTGGGAGTTCAACTTGAAATCCCCCACTCCCCAACAGAAGGGGGGGGGGGGAGGAGGAAAAAGGAGAGCACATTCTGGTGTGATGAGAACTCTCTGGAATGTCTGGAGGAGAGGTTTGAAGTGCGAGGGTAAGAAGACCCCAGTTGCCAAGTAAATGGCAGGAGAGAAGTGGGGGGAGGGGAGGAACAGTGGAGCCTCGTCCAGATTCACCGAAGGGACTCCGAGATTAGCTAGCACGAGTGGGATTCCAGTAGAAGGCAAACAGAAGTTTAGTTTAGGCTCCGAACGGACTGAGAGAGGAAGCCACTTGCCGTGAGTAGGAACTATGGCGAAGGTGCAAGAAGCTGAGGGCGAGGATGAAAAGGCTTCCAACCCTAGGTCAACTGGAAGGACTGAAAAGGCAAAAGCCATGGTCCGTACACTGGACGCCATGGGCAGAAGATGAAGGTGACAGTTGGAGGTGGGGGGAGGGTCAGAGCACCAGGGAAGGGCCAGAAGAGCTCAAGCCAGGTGTCCTAATCAGGCTCCCCACTCCCAGCGACTCGGGGACTTTCCGGGAAGGCGAGGGTCTCCATAGTCGCAAATCCCAAACATAAGCCTCGCTAACTACTTTAAGGCCACTTTCATTGATCTTCTTTAACAAACACAATGTCCGTTCCAGCAACACTTGCCCTGCCCGCAGCTAGAATGTCCTAAGCTCTTAGGGACAGCAGCTCTGACATTTCCAAATAAATCATTTTCCCCTTCATCCTAGGGTTGGGGACTTTCGTCTTTGTTTTCCTATATAATCCGCGATTCACATTTTAAAAGGCATAGACGGCAACTCCAGCCTCAACTTTGTCAACCTAGTAGGGCTCACTCTTATTTGCATATTAATTTTGCTAATCAGAAGTAACTCAATTTGGAAGGAAAATGCCGCTAAAGAAACCGACTGGTCTGCATCGACGGGAAAATAATTCTAGTCTAGCAGGACCATTAAGCCAGACCCCTTAAGTTGTCTCCGAAATCAACCTTTAAAAATAAGGAAAGTATTTATTTTAAAGTAGCCCCCCCCCCCTTCAAACGCCGGTTCTGCCCGAGGTTCTTCCACACAAGTCAAAGGGTTGTTGAATTATTCATTATTGTAATTACTATCATCATTGTCATTACCCCTTCCATGTGGAAATAATTTTATTATCGTAATTTGATATCTGAAGAATTTCCTGTTAGTCGTTTGATAATCATTTTTTTCTACTGAAAAGAAAAGTTTTGTTTATAAATGAGATAGAGAAAATGTTCTAAATGCTTTGATGTTTGCTATAGATTTCCGTTTATCTAATCGATCGGAATGCCAATAAAATCGATTAAAGGTTTAGTGTTTTACAAACAACCATTTTGTGCTTTTTGATTTTACGTTCAGAATGATTTTAATAAAGCTAATGTTTTCCTTTAACAATCTCTCTTTAAAAAAATAAAGCCTCATCGTTTTCCCTTTTATTGTAAGAAGTTCCCACTTGAAGTTCACCAAATAAAAAAATACACACGAAAAATAAGCAATGGTTTAAATTTCATTCTCTTTTTTCCAGAGGTATTTAAATAAAGCCCTTTAAAATCTTGGTGAATTATACGCGATCATTCAGTGATTGTGGAATATTAAATTAAACTTAGATAAATCTGCATTGAAGGAGGCAGCACCCAATCCTGAATTTATTTCCCATTTTCTCTAACAGCATCACTGCGCTCCTCTCCTTGCAATGACAATGTGCCAAATCTGGGCATTTTGAAACCATTTACCATATGCTTTAGCGGGGGACTGATAGACGAAGAGGAGAAGGGGATGATCTTTTGCTCTGAGGTATTTCTTTTAACCTTTTCTCTTAGACGTTCACTGAAAATTATTTTAAAGCAAAAGTTTGAAGATAATTTAATGCACCGTGCCTTTCCCACCTTGCTGTTTATCCCTAAAATGCAGTTTTGCTTATAATCTAATGTGCAGCTATCATTTGTGTACCCTGATGACATTGTTTAAAAATATTTGATTAATTTAGTTTCTGCTGGTTGTCTTTGTAATTAAATGTGGATTTAATTATATATTTAGGAACTTAGGTCAGATAGGCTGTTTGTTTGTGATAGAATTCCACGGGGCTTTTGTGCCTCAGATTTGAGGCCGTTCCCTACAGTGGTGCTGGCTTTTCCTTAACAAGTATATCTGTTCCATTGTCTTAAAGTGAATGTTTCAATGAATGTAGTGTCCTGTTTTAAAATGCTTTTACTTGGTGGCCAGCTCAGAATATCATTTCTAGAGAAGTTTATTGACTAGATATAGGTCCTTTAAGTTTTAAAAAGATTACAACTTTCTCTTCTATTCGATGATCAGTTATTTCTTTCCTGGATTGTTTGTTTGTTTGTTTGTTTGTTTGTTTCTTCTCCATCTTTTCACATCTGGATTACTCCTTTGAGCTTTCCCTCAGACTAATAGCTCCATATGTTAGAAGAGAATGGGCTTGTGGTCTTGAGCTTGTGTGGTTTGTGGGTGGTAGTGGTGATAAGGGGTCCCCCTTAATTGCAATAAGAGATGTTGAAGTGCTTGTGAAGTTTAATCAACTGCTATTGTTTGGGAAGAGTCCCAGTCTGATTTTGTTTATAAACACTGGGCTTGTTGCCCAGGGGGAAGAGAAGTCACTGTACTATCTGAGCTCTGACCTCCAGGAGGCCAGAGGGCTCTGACTTCTCCCCCTCCCCTTTTTTTTCTTCTCTCCTTTAATTCTTCTCCCTTCACCCTGTGTAGCTCCTCCTTCCTTTCCCATTCTTAACTTTAGCTGTGTCTGAGTTTACATAATGAGATTCCCCACCCCAAAGGTCATAGCCTCCAGAGAAAAGGTTTAAAGTAGATTGCCTCTGAAATAAAAACCTAAAGTTTCTCCAGGAAGAGAAAAATGTATACGGGTTTAGGGGAACAGAGACCTTGGAACAAGAGTGTTATTTTAAGATAAATAAGTAAATAAACACGTAAGTAAATAATTAATACTATAAAGAAGATAAGAACCAGGCTAGGGGAAATCAGAAAGGGATTCAAATGACCACAAATCCTACACACACACAGAGGCTTAACGTGCTCTCTCCAGTTTGAATGTCACTGCCTTTACCTCTCACATCAAAGAGTGTATGTTGCTTCTCCAAGTTAAGTCATATTGTAACACATACAGGCAGGAACACACATCCCTTTGTTACTTCTCCAGGAAACACATTTGGTTCATAATAAGGTTTGGACAGATACACACACCTTTTGAATTATCTCACTGTAAATACATGCTTGTGACACGTTCCCAAGCAAGCCATGCACTTTTCCATTAATTTTCATTGTCCCGTTTCCTCCTGACCTATGCAAATCTTCATATTCCTTCACACACACACACACACACACACACACACACACACACACACACAGGAGAGAAAGAGAGGGAGAGAGAGAGAGCAGTCATTGGTATCAAGTTTTAAGTGGGTTGGAAAGAGCTGCTGAGTTAAATAAAAATGTTAGTTAACAGACTGCCTTTGTTAAATAGCCCCTGGGTGGAGAAGATCCAACAAAAAAGAGGAAGGGGGCGGGCCGGTAAGGATCTGAAAGTGTCTGCTTTGCTCTAAAGGGATCCTAATGCTGAAATCTTGTAATACCTTGTTTCAAACAGAGCTTATCTATAGAGCCCGGAAACCCGGTCAAAAGACTGGGAACCTTACCCTTGGGCTGGAGTTGTTCTTGAACTGGAGGATGCCGGGGGGGGGGGGGGGG
>JADRCD010118285.1:0-22822 GCA_019843815.1 Montemys delectorum
AAAAAAGCCACCTGTTGGCAGAGACCCACAGCAAACATGCTAATTCCCATGTAAGCATAAATCAAATCCCCAACAGTCGTCTGCTGAGGGCTAAGGGTCCCAGTGCTCTTACCTGAGGTTCTTCTCCTTGTTTGAGGAAATTAAAGACACCCCACTAGGAGCTTTTCCCACATTAAGGCTCCCACACCTATTCATCTCTCTAAGCATCTTCCCTTGTTTTCCTTTGGTGGTTTCTTGGATTGATTGCCTTTAGTGGAAGACAACAGAAGGAAGTGGATCTGAGCCATTCTGTTGGGACAAGAAGTTTATTATCTAAGTTTTGAGGTTAAAAATTTAGGGCAAATGTTCAAGAAGTTCCGTTTATAGAACTGGCAATATATTTTTATAATTCCCTTGTTGAAAAATATACATACTAATTTATCTCATCATTACAGATGTTCTTGGGATTTATAGCATGTTTTTATAACTAAAATTAAGTTCAGAAGATGAGGGAAGTAGGAAAGAAATGTGGGCTTAATGAGGCTTGTTGAATGATTTCTCTCACATAAAATAGCATCAAATCCATTGTTGCTTTGGTGGGAAGATGTGAAGAGGTTGGGGAAGAATGGAGAAAGCAGACAGAAGACTGGTAATAATGGGGATCAAGAGTTTCCCTGACATGCTCTCAGCCAACCATTGGACTGAACACAAGGTCCTCAGTGGAGGAGCTAGAGAAAGGACCGAAGGAGCCGAAAGAGCTTGCAGCTCCATAGGAGGAACAACAATATGAGCCAACCAGTATCTCCAGAGCTCCCAGGGACTAAAACCACCAACCGAAGAGTATATATGGAGGGACCCATGGCTCAAGCTGCATATGTAGCAGAGAATGGCCTTGTTGGACATCAATGGGAGGACCTTAGTCCTGAGAAGGCTGGATGTCCCAGTGTAGGAAAATTCCAAGACAGGGAAGTGGAAGTGGGTGGGTTGGTGAGCAGGGTGATGGGGAAGGGATGGGGACTTTTGGAGGGGAAATCAGGAAAGGGGAGATAACATTTGAAATGTAAATGAAGAAAATATCTAATAAAAAATATATACACACTGGAAAAAAAAAAAAAAGAATTTCCCTGACATCACATCCACAGAACCTCCAAGGAAAGCAGCAAATTGAATACTGGTTGCACTTGTTCCTGGAGAGAAGAAGATGTGAGACTAAGGAGAAAACCCCCAAGATTTATGATGATGGCATCTCCAGTCAGAATAAGAATATTGAGCAATCATTTGTCATTGATAGTTTAAAATAACAGTAAAGTCTAACCAAACTTAATGAATAAATGGTGAACTCAATGAGAAAATGAATGGTGCTCTCCTTTATACATTTTATATATTCAGGTTGGCTTAAGGGAATGATAAAGTCAAATTTTCAGCTGTAAAGGGTCACACACAAACAAAAATGCAAAAACTATTACTAGTTCTCCTAATCAGTTTTTATTCGGATCCCTGACACTAGTGTGCTCATCACAGTGCCTAAGGGCTAAAGTCGTTACTTTCCTTGCTACTCATCTCTGAATGAAGATTCGACAAGGCTCTTGCCATCCTTCCTGGGTCTGAGTAACTCTCACACAGATGTGTACACTGAACAATTCGTCTTCATTTAGCTTATTTGTGATTTTCATGTAAATGAACCTCCGTATTATTCTATTCTTTTTAAAAAAATTAAACAATTTCCTACATATTGTTTTCAGTGATTCCCTAAGTTTATCTCAGATTTAGAAGGTTCATGCCCTCGAAGAGAAAGGTGCAATCTGAGCACAGGTGTTTGCAGACGAATAACAGGACATGCAATCAGGTTAAAAGTGTACAAAAAAAAAGCAAACAACAGTGAGGAAATATAAACAAATGTGGTAAAAAAAAATCCTATGACTCATGACTTAAAGGGCACCTATCTCAGACAAGACATTGTATGTCTCTGTATCAGCCTACAGTTTACATTGGTACCCACATATTTTTTTGGAGACGGCAATTCAGACACTCAAGGTCAGTGGTCATTCTGCCCAGGTGCACACTTCGAAGCTTCATCCTTATCAGTAAACTATCACAATCCAGTCCTAGAGAATTACAGAGCCTGAAAATGACAATTGTGCTACCAGAGGTCAGTAATGAAAAACTGATGATCCATAAACAGAAATCAATACAACTGTGATTAATTCATGCTTTGCCACTAAAATGCACTATTTGAGATAGAAGGGTAGAATAAATATTTTTAAGAAATCAAATCCCAAGGAGGTTAAACTCGGCAATTTGAGTTGCTTCTACATTTTCCTCAAAGGAGTCTGAGCCTTTTGAACACAATGAAGTGGATGCTCTGGTGTACTTAGTGCAAGGTGACCACAGCCCAGGATTCACTGTTAGAGCCTAGAAAGTGGAAAAGACAGAAAACTGACGCCAAGAGGAGCAATGTGCAGAGCAAAAAGCTTAATAAAGAGCACAACAGTGTCCTGAATAACTCAGTGAAAAATTTGAAAAGGGACCAGAAAGATATCTCTCCGTGCTTAGCAACCAAATATCCATGGCTTTACAGAAAGCAAACTATGTTGAGGACTTTTGTTTTTAGTTTTTTGGGGGTTTTGC
Organism: Montemys delectorum; assembly: GCA_019843815.1. Classification (NCBI taxonomy): domain Eukaryota; kingdom Metazoa; phylum Chordata; class Mammalia; order Rodentia; family Muridae; genus Montemys; species Montemys delectorum. The sequence goes on from JADRCD010118285.1 coordinate 2,608, forward strand.
CTGTCTTGCCCTTGTTACCAACTGTGAGACCAGGGTGTCCTTAGTAAACAGATCAAGACTGTAATAAAGCATGTGACTAGACATGTCCCTTATCTCTTTGGAAAGATGTGATCTGTAAGTAGTAGAACCTAAAGTCAAGGGGTGATGAATGAGGTCAAAGTCACCATTCAGGGCAGTTTCCAGCAGAAGCAGTAGCTGTTCTCATCCTGCTACTCAATTAGAAGAAGACCAGGTAAATCACAGAATGCAGTTGAGGAGCAAGAATGTGGGCAAGGATAGCAGAGTACCAGAGCACATTTAACAATTGAGCATAAGACAGATTATGCAAGACTTCATACTTTAAAAATATAAAAAAGAAGAAGATAATTTTGCAAATGTTAATAGGAACGTCCAGCTTACTTCGGCTCTTGTGTAAAATACGTATGCATTTAAGTGAAAATTAATTATTTATTAATTTTCTAATAATAACCTGTCTTTGGTGTGATGTAGCTCAGCTATTAAAGTGCTTACCATGCCAAAAAAAAAAGTCCCAAAGTCTATAAGAATGCAGGATAGGCATTGCAACTCCCCTGTAATCCCAACCTAGGAAGGCAGAGACAGGATTTCCAAGAGCTGGGAGCTGGTAGCTGGGTTTGATTGAGAGACCCTGTTATAAATGATCAGGTAGAATGGCAATAGAGAAAAAGTTTCATCATCAACTTCAGGCCCTGAGAACATGAACACACATGATCACACATTTGCACTCATACATTTATAACCATGCACACCATACCTACATATACTTGAATAGAAAAAGCTGAAATAAATGTTTTGAATGCTCTTTAAATTATAAAATATCTGTGGCCTTTCTGTCTTTGTAGCATTAAGGGATAGATACCATTTGCCCCTGTATCCTAAAAGCATGAGCACCTCATATTGTATTCTTCTTAGTGTGCTGAGGGTACATAAACATCACAACATTGCTGTTGCTGGACTCTAGTTTGTCGGCTAGATTCTCACTTTGTGTTTGTGTGTGAAGCCAAGAGTTGGGATGAGGGCACTGGTTAGTGTGAGGACCTGAAATGGATTTTGTTTTGTGAGTAAAGTAATAATCGTTTGCAAGAATGAACACTCAGCCCCTACCTACTTTCTATTCAGAATAAAACAATACAAATAAGGAAATCATATGCCCTTTCCACACCGTTCATGTTACAAAGTGATGTTGATAAATTGCTACGCTTTGATTGCTTTAGTTTTCTTATATGTCATTCTCTGTTTCACGAGACTATTTGCAAACAAGGTATACCTAGAAATCTCCTGGATTGTGACAGATCCCAGATTCCGTGTATCTTTGACACTACTAACAGTTCTAAGACTAAGATGCTGCTCTATTTTTGTTTGTGTTTGTTTGTTTGTTTCTTTCTTTTTTATGTCATTCCCATAACTTGACAAGACATAGAAAGGCAAACTTCTCCTGGGGTTGGGGGGAAGCTTCAAGCACTTCCCAGATGAGGTTTATGTCAAACAAGACTCAGATGGACAACAGTAAGAACACCTGTCTAGGAGCCCTGAACAATCCCACATTGCTGCTTCTCTCTGCTTTCTTCCATACACACACCCTCTATGTCTCACTGTCTGTCTTCAACACAGGATCAAGGTAAGTTAGTTTAGGCAGCTTGTATGGCCTCATCTGACCTGACACTTGATTATCATGCTGAGACTGGAAAGTAACACCTATTTGACAAAGGTATCCTTTACATATGTTCTTTGCTCCACAGGGATGCCTCAATTGTGCTAATAGTACAAAGTTTTGTAGCCAACATTATCCAATTTTTCAAGGACATCCACGTCTACCTCTTTTGTCTTTTTATGAAAACAGCCACATCATCAGGCGGCAGGTGCTGCTCACTTGAGTATTTATACTTCAACATGCAACTCTGTCAAGCCACATGCCAGTCAAGAAAGCCACAGTCTTGTGCACAGCCACATTTGTGCCTATACCTTTGTGTGTCCTGCGATCTGAACTATGTATGAACGTATTGTTGATTTTGATGAGTTTCCTTTGTTGTAAGCTTTATCTTGAGAGATCCTAGCAGCTTAGATGAAGGAACAATCGTTCAGCCTGAAGCAGTGACTCATAGCCAAACACTAACAAAACACAAGTACTTCCAGATGTAGTAGTCTATGTGAGAAAGCGACAAAATCAAAGCTGTGGTCCAAAGTATAACACACACACACACACACACACACACACACACACACACACACCATACCACCTTTCTTCTCTCTTGGAAAGAATTATAAGGATCTGGAAATCCTAAGACAAGAAGTCATCCTGAAAAAATTCCAACTACATCCTATATCTAATGCATATGTTTAACCCCAAGGATGTTGTCATGCATTATAAAGAACACTAATGCCATCATCTCTTCTGCACACATTTGTCTATATACGGATATATGAACATTTGTCTAATATTGAGGCCACCAAGTATCCTGATTTGTCATTCTCCACTTTAAGCATTTGAATCCAGAGCTAGGTTAGAGACCAGAAAGTCCCAGCAAGTCTTCTGTCTCCACCCCTCACAGTTCTGGAGCTACATGTCTGACTGTTTTTACACAGGTGCTGGAGTCTGAACTCAGATCCATGTTTATTCAGCAAGTGCTCTTATGCCCCGAGCGTATCTCCTACACCAGACACAACAACTTTTGGATATTAGATATAGAAAGATATGGTGAGCTAATGGCATCTTCACAGTGTGAAGTTCCTCTCTCATTAATCAACTTTAGAGGAAGAGAAGAACTCCTCCTCAGTCACCAGGAAATCCTCAGGAATTAACTGTTTATCCCCTGCACATACTGACATTTAGCCCTCTATCATAAACTTTCATCTCGCTGAGGACTTCCTTATAGCCAAATAAAATTTCGTATTACTTTAAGGATAACCACACAAACTTACCCTTTTTTTCTTTTTACTGTCAAATTGTACCTTATGGTTTCTAATTTTGTTTGATTTGTTTTTTTGTCTTGTTTTGTTTTTGCCTTCCTTGAGAACAAGCAGATATTAGAGCTTCAGCTTTTAGACTCTACACTTTCTAAAAGTTTAGTCTAGGAAATGCTCTTTCTTATTCTTTGCAAGGCTCCTATGTTTGAGATTTTTGAAGGGCACTAGCATAGGCAGAACCCATGGATGAAAGAGATATGACTCCAAAGGCCACTGTCAGCTCTGAGACTGGTAACTATTGTCAACTTAATTGAATTTAGAATTGCCAAGAAAACCCTTCTGAGTATGTCTGTGATCAAGTTTAATGTTCAGTCACAGGGTACAGATAAAGCACCTTCAGCTGTTAGGTCAGCTTAATTGAGGAGCTGCTTCACACTTGGCACTGTGACAATAGGGAAGGTATTTGTAATGCAATATCCCAGCCACCAAAGCCTGAAAATTATAAAATTTGGATTTATTTGAAAGAGAGAACCTGTCCTCAGGACAGAATATGCACTGAAGAAGCCTGTCTTCTCAGGTTCAGTGCTATGGCATACAGAAACCACTGAAGCTGTCGTAGAAGGTGGCAGACTATAGTCTGAGATAACAGCAGTGATCTGCAATTAACATACGATGCTAGTTTTGTAGACATTCAAAGTTCATGGAGATACCTATCCAGTCTGCAAAAGCTGTTGAGGACAAGCAACATATGGCAGCTTTATATTATTTGTAAATAGATGTTGAGAGGCCACTGGGTGACTGTAAAAGTAAGTTCTAATTGGAAATGGAACTGTGGGGATATTGGAAAACGCAGAACTAGCAAATGTTCACCCAACCGAGAGCACACTGAAGCATGGTGATCTTGAAGACAAGACTCCAAAGAAGAGGAACAGACTAAGGTATCAGAGTGTTCAGAATAGACTTCATTCCCAGGCTAATGCGGAATGCTGAGAAGAGTTCTAAGTTCCTGCTGTACTTAGAACTCCGGGGACTGTGTGGGCAATTATAGAATGGGCACAGAGTTGGCGGCCGGGAGCTGGGTCAAGAGTATTTCACCTCTGATCTTTTCACATCCAGGCAGTCCATGTGTGCTTGACTCCAGTGTTCAATTTTGTCCTCTCCATTCCAACCCACACCATTTTTCATAAACAGAGTCAAAAGAGTTATGAAACCCTTATTTTCACTAGACTATTAATAACTGAGACATCCCTAAAACCCAGAAATATGACTGGCAGCAAGAAGGACCAGTAGGTAGACTAGAGATGAGTAAGTCCCAGCAATTCTTATGTATCTGCCCCTCATAGTTTTAGGGTACATGCCCGGTTGTTTTCACACAGGTCCTGGAATCTGAACTCAGGTTCATGTTCATTCAGCAAGTGCTCTTGGGCCCTGAGCATGTCCTCTCCACTCTAACCCTTACTATTTTTCATAAACTGACAGTCAGAGGAGTTAGAAGACTCTAATTTTAAATAGACTATTAAAGACTTAGACATCCTCACCACCTGGAAATATGACTGGCAGCAAGGAGGAGCAGTAGAGGTGGTGGGGTCCTCCAGGCATACATGACTTAAAAGGACAACTCTTATTGATGGAACCTGATAAATGAAGGAGGACCAGATGTGTATCCGCAGCCTTCTGACCTCCCTATAAGCTCCAAACACCATAAAACTAGCCTCACAGTAACATCCAGACAGCGGCTTTTACAAGTCCTTATTACTCACATCTTTTTTCCACCCTCAGTTCTGCCGACACATTCCACTCCCATGAGCATGAGCTTCTGCAGCTGAGGATGAATAAGGACCAATTCACCTACTGTGTGAGTCTCACACTCTCCTGTGCCCTCCTAGGGTCACACTAACGTTCTTTATGTTTGACCCCCATGCTAACATCCAGAAGTATGTCTCTTTAGTGATTCTAAATCCAACCAAGTTGACAGTGGTTATCAGTCTCAGGGCTGAAGTTAATATGGAGATATCCATATTCACAGAAACTATAGCGGGATGGCTTTATCCTGACCATATGCAGTAGTCTTTGATGTGGCTTTGGAGCCATATCTCCTCAGTTGCATAGTGTAAAATAGCATTTTTTACCTTTAAATAATATCTACAAGTGTTCTAAAAATGAAAAGACAGTTACAAGTAGCAAGTCAAAGCTAAATTCTTTCTAAGTATCTTGTTTCTAGAACCATGAGAAAAAATGGAAAATGCTTTTAAGAGTGCCTGTGGTTAGTGTGGTCAATGGCTTAGGTACATCTTAGTTTTCTGATGAAAGAGCAAAAAAATAATGTGCAGTCAAAGCTTAGGAGGCATAGTAGTACTCAAATGTGTTTTCTCTGTCTTCTAGATGATGAGGACATAAGCTTTTGACTTTGTAAAGTCAGGAGCAAAACACAGATGGAAAAGACACATGCGTCCTTATATAAAAAATGGACTCACTCAAGCACCATTCTTTAGGTAAGGTGTCTGTCTCTGGCTCTTAAGGGATCTGTGACTACCCACACCAGATCTGGAAGGAGTCATGTCAGACAGCAGAAGGTGGGACAAGCTATGTATTATCAGACCCTGTAAAATCAGAGAAAAATTTGTCCCCACCTACTTGCCTACCAAGTCATCAAGTCACTAAGGGCTGAAAAGAAAGTGAAATGTGACTCATTCAAGCTGAAAAGCAGCTCATACAGGGGATTGCCTGGTGTTCAGGGTGATGCCGTTTAGTGTAACCTGTTGGGACTAGGCCTGTCTGTCAGGCAGCTGTCTACCTTTGCCTTGGACAGGCATCAAGGAGACATGCCAGGCACACTCCAGCCTCATCTACCACAGGGTGACTCAGACATTTTTACCTGAGGCTCACCCTCTGACCCCTCCCCACCCCTATGCTTCTCCACAACCCAGAATGCGAACAACTTGCTTAGAGAAAAGACAGGAGCAGGGGCAGGAAGAAGAGCAAACAAAGGGAGGGGAAGACCAGGTACCAAGTACTGCTCGGAGAATCCTCAGAGCCACAGTTAAGTATGTAAATAGTCCTGTTAGATACCCTCAAGTCTAAATCACATGCCAAAAAAGGAAACAAATTTCTTTCCTTCTCTCTCTCTTCCTCTCTCCTTTTTTATTTTCCTTTCCCTTCTTCCTTTCTTTGTATTTTCTTAGCGAACACCGGATGAGTGTTTACACTATGCTTTTCCAACAACAAACTCTGAGCCAATTCTCAGGACGCATAGAAGCAGCCAGCAAACTGCATTGTGATGGCAACATGAAGAACGGTCAACCCTGTGTGAGAAAAGGAAGTGGTCCAGGCCAGTGTCCTGAGACCTGAACTATGCAGACTAAGCACGTAGCTGAGTAACTGATTAAGTAAATGAGGAAAGGAATGACTGAGTATGAAAGGAAGCTGAGTGCATTCTTTGCACAACCACCAATCTAGGTATGGAGGCATTACAGTAAACAAAATAAGTCTTACCTTCAGATTAAGGGTCCATGATTCATTGAAGAATGATACCCGGGACTCAAATCATAAGTAAAGGTAAGTGCAAAGAGTGTTTTATTCTGCAGAAGTCCAGCATGCTGGGATCTCCCATTATGAGAATAGAGAGAAAACCAAGTGAGCTTGCAGGCCTGATTTAAAGCACATTAGGGAATTCTGGGGTAGGTAAGTTCTATGTTAATCTGTTGGATCCATCTCTACAGACATTCCATTACCAGGTTGTGAGTGCTAGAAACTTGCTGGGGAGGTACGGAAATTGTTGCTTAAGAAGAAGCTCAGGAAGTCTACAAACTGCTGCTGACCCATTGTCTTTGCCTCAGGTCATGTAGCAGGGCAGCTTCTGAGGCCTGGACTTGCCTGAATACCCAGTTTCTGGAAACACAGATTTAGGCCCAGTCTCCTTAACTGCCAATTTGACACCTGTCATGGAATCAACTTGGCCTTCTTGGGAGTCACCCTGGAGAAAAATATGTTAAGCGAAAAAGGAGCAGCAGGGTGGATGCTGGCTATACATTCACAGACCTCGAATTTGATAGGAAAACTTTAGAGAACCAGTGCCCTTTAGAAGTATAAAAATGAGAAAGACGTCTCCTGGTTTCTGCTTATGTCTGATTAAAGTTACTACTGGCATTTTTAGACTATTTATTGTTCGCCAAAAGAGGAAGGATAAATTTAAAAAACAAACAAGCAAAACAAAACAAAACAAAAACTAAATTGGAGCTTTCAAACTGCCACCGTGTGGAGATTGATTTCCTTCTAACCAGAAAGTCCTAAAGAGAGCAAACAATCCCAGAGATCTTCTGAGGCTTCAGGAGAAAGAGGGCTACAAGCATCCTTGTCACCAACGTCTGAAACTGCTTCCTTTCCCAAAGTCTGAGACCTCATAACGCTCTCCAGTTCTTAAATACCAACCAACCAACCAACAAACAGAAAAAAACTCAATTTAGTTAAGTAAGATTTCTAACACTGCATCCTATTTTATTGAAGTAAAATGGACACTAAGTTGATCCAATAATTTTAAGACTACAATTTGAAGTTTTGATCAGTGCACAAATCCAAACATGTCCTCCCTCAGCATCACACCACATACTATCTGAAGTTACATACTACCTAGAAACAGGCAGTCGCTTTACAGCTACCACAGAAATTAATTCTCAGAGCTGCTGTACGTGGAATCATGAAGTATATTTTATTTAAGTTCTGACTTCATCAACATGTCTTTGAAGTTTTATTTTATGACTAATAAATTTTTATTCATTATCCTTAGCTGAATATCTGGCTTATTTGCAAACTTTTATTTTATTTTATATTATTTTTACTCTTATGGATAAAATTACTAAGCATATTCTTATTCGGGACTTTTTATATTTTCATTTCTCTTGAGATGTACAATGTTTTGAAGCAACTGTACGTTTATCTCATAAGAAGCTTTCAAATTGTTCTACAAAGTACTTGTACTACTTTATCCTCCCATCATCCTTTTTAACTTTAGACATATGCTAATGGCACAGAACCATGACTTCTTGTTCTCTTGTTACAATTTTCTGCAATCATGGGGTTTTTTACATTCTCATGCCATTTTTGGACTCTTTAGTAAAATTTCTGTGTTTGTCTCTTTCATATACATGTAGTTAGTTAAAACAAAACAAACAAAACAAAAATCAAATTTCAGGCTGGAGAGATGGCTTAGTGGTTAAGAGCACTGTCTGAGTTCACTTCCCAGCAACCATATGGTGGTTCAAAACCATTTATACTAGCATCTGATGCCCTCCTCTAGTTTGCAGATATACATGCAGATAGAGCATTCATATATGTAAATAAATGAATAAATCTAAAAACGAATGTATAAAATCCAAAATTTCTCTTTTAGATTTAACTTAGATGAAATCCAGTTCTGTGTGAGTGTATTTGTGTACATTGTATGTGTATGAGTCTGTATGTGTGTGAGTCTGTGTACATGTGTGTGTATGTATGTATGTTTACATGCATATATGTTTCCTTTTTAACTTAGAACTTCTCTTTTCTTCCTAAAAATCTTAACCTACTAAAAGACTGATATATTATTACTCAGGAATAATAAAAGGACCAGAACAAGAATATTCTTAGCAATTTTATCCACAAAAAATGATGTATTAGAAACTCTGTGGTTCAGATAATCCAACTGTGGCTGCTACTGAGCAGAATGTCCAAAATTTCAGTAGTTTTTCAGTCCATGAGGCCAGATGTCTCATGATATGCTGGAATCCTGAAGTAGTAGGTTCTGGGGTCAGGGAAGGAACAGAACTGCTAATGATGCTAGAACAAGTAGGCAAAGAGCAAAACTTCCTTCGTCCAACAGAAGGCATGGCGTGATCAGAGTTTGGTCTTCTTACCTGAAAGATCTGGATTAGAAGTCGATATTCCCACTTCAAATTAAGCAAAATTCTCTCAAGGGGTGACGCTCTATTTTGGGGTTTTACGTAATTCCTAGTTTGGTGGTCAAATTGATAACCAAGAATAGCCATCACAATTCTACCTTTCGTCAGTATGACACACAGTCATATCCCTTATGTTATGATTAACTTCCAGATAAAAACAATAACCAGATATTATAACACCCAAACATAATACAACTATCTAACATGAGTCACATATACATTGCTTATTTAACCAGGTCATAAGTATGCCTAACCATACCTCAAACAACTACAGAGGAATTACAAATTTAGAATAGTGGTAATGCCCCTGAAGGGTATTCTTTTAGCATCTCAAACTTAAATATTATAACTACTAATATTCTCTTAATGTTATATCATATGATAAAGAAATTGAGGAAAGAAAACACAAATTTAATTATAAACCCATTCTTAATAAAATATGAGGGAAACACTGGTATTTTTAGCCTTAATTTTAATTATATTTTCTGCCAGGTCATAGATAGTACTTATCATTACTTCCCTCCACTACCCATTCTGTATTTCCCCCAGATTCAACAAGCATGCCAATAGGTATTGTTTTTTTTTTTTTATGGCGAATGAACCATATGCTCATTCCTGTCATGTCTGTGCACTTTGTCATCCTGCATTAATTACAGAACATTGTAGCACCAAGAGTTGCCCTACGGTATCTTCTGTCTTCCAGACTTAGTCTTTCTTACCTCCATTGTTAAGAAACAATCTAATTTCCCCATGGTAATCTGGATCAATTACCATTCCTAACATTGTTATTCCTTTCTTGCCTGTCTAAGGATATAAGAAGCCTATCGTGAGCAGGAGGATGTCTGAGCTTCCAGTTCAGCAGAATGTTTGTTTTGGGTCCTGGAACTAGTGTTCTTCAATTTGGAACCAAAACTGCAAGACTGGCCAGCAGAAACTAAGATTATGGGAACAAAACCAAAAAATTTCCTAATGGGTCACTACAAATGATAGTAAGTGGAACATGGAACTTTTCCCCCTTTCTACTCCTTCATCTCTGGACCCATGGATCTTGACTATGGAAGAAATCATACTATATGTTGGAAGCTGATTCAAAGCCTATATGACCTTCTGAAGAACCTGCCTCAGCCTGCCTGGCTGTTGCCACCTAATTGATTCTGTAACTGTATCTTCAAAAGTCCATTCCATTTTTTTTTCTATCAGACCAGCTGCTTCAGGGTAGTGGGAAACATGATAAAAACTAGTGGATTCCATAACCGTGAGCCAAGTGTCAAACTTCTCTGTCTGTGAAGTGAGTTCCTTGGTCAGAAGCAATACTCTGTAGAATACCAGGACATAAGGCATTCTGTAAGTCCATAGATGATAGCTTTGGCAGAAGCGTTACATGCAGGAAACACAAAGGTATAGCCAGAATAAATATTTATTCCAGTAAGGACAATGTGTTGTCCTAACAGCTCCAGAGGTTTAATCCATTAATGTCAAGGCAGCATGCAAGACATGATACTGAAGAAGGAGCTACTAGTTTTACATTTGGATTGGCAGGCAGCAGGAAGAACAATTGACCACATTAGGCCTGTGCTGAATCTGAGACCTGAGAGCCAATCTCTTAGTGATATACAACCAACAACGTCACACCTATCCCAACAAGGCATTGTTGTCAATTAAGAGGTTCTGAAGAATAAGAGCAGAGTGTGATTTAATATTTATTTGATACTGTGCATACCAACGCCACAAGTATTCAAAACCATTGCATAAAGAGGTATGAAATCTCATAGAAATTCCTATAACAGCAGCTATTTGACCATAGAATGAGTCATGTACCTTATTTGACTTATGAAGGATATGAAAGATAGTTACATGAATCAAAAAGGAAGGGAAAACAAAAAGCCAAAATAGGATTTATGGGGATTTGGGGGAATATTTTCCAAGAATTTCAACAATGAAATGAGCTTTGCTGTTGTCACAGTGTAACAAGGGTCCAATATGTGCCATGTGCATTTCCCACACAACAGGCAAAAGGTAAAGAGTTCAAACATCAACTATCAATGTTGAACTCTTAGTGAAATGGAGGCCAATAGTTTCTAAATAATGTAGCATTTCCATGGTGTCAATGTTGGGGCTAGGAAACACTGGAGACAGCATTCCATCACATATGTATTTACTTTTATTGTCTTTCTCCTTTCTCATAACTAAATCAGAAAGCAATGAAATCAGGAACTGTGAAAATTTCCTCAGCATTAACTCAGTCCACCATCATTCAATATGAATAGCATGAAAACTTAGTAGTATAAGAAATAATGGAGCTGGACACATAAGTGTCTTCAGTATATATGCCTGTCATTGATAGAACTTTTGTAGACAGGTATGAACTAACAGTAACACTCTGAGAGTTCACCAACATACTTGGACATAACATAAAACTTTTTGTCATAGCAATAGTTACATTACTTTCCCTGAAGAATGGGGGAAATAAGAACAATTGATGATGCTGTTGAAATACAAACAGGAAAGAATATTGCGAGGAGACTGTTTGACTGGGCAGAATAGAGGTCAAGCTGTGTGTGAGGAGGGGAGACCCTCAGTATCTACAGCTTCAAGATCATCATGGATGCATTGTGCTACCCTTTTGATTTCATCATGTGTGCAATTTATTGAATGGATAACAAAAAGAATATCTGTCAGGAAGGGTACAATGATCAGGACTGAATACTTAAAAAACCCATGGGGAGGTCCTTATACTGCTTAGAATGCTGAAAAGATCTTGTTTGATTAGGTAATAGCCAAGAGACACTCTAATTTTGGCCATTATTATGGCAGTAATCCTATTCATACGTTAATTTAAAAATATATACTGAGCATCATGCTAAATGCCAGAGAAACAAAATAATGAACAAATCATCTTGCTTTGTGGAAATGCACTCTGTTAAAATGACATTATCCAAAGCGTATGAAAACTCAATGCATACTTGTACAATATGATCTTAGCTATAGAGAACAGCAGAGTGACCATGAATACAACAGAAGGAGCTGTTCCTAAACCTAACTGACCAGAGCAGAGCTATGAGGATTTATAAAGAGGCAGAAAGTAGAAGGTGCAGGGATGAGTAAATATTGCCAATAAGAACACGTGGTTTGAGTACACAGTGGACAGACAGTATGACACATGATGAGATGCATGGCATGTCACAGCCAATGAGGAAGTTTAAAACTGACAAGAAGTAGGGCAGTGGGGCTGTCCCTTCATACGTTAATCCTAGAAAGAGCTCATCCATGCGTTGAAGGCACCTAAGCATTTAGACAGGCAGCCTTAAAAGCCAGGCCTCTTTTCATTCACAGCTTAGATTATATTTTATGTGAAATTTTGAGATCTCTAAAAGGTGTTGCTGATTTGTGAACTTACCCTAGGAAGGTAGGTCAATGGAATCTGATTTGGCAGAGCTCTAGTGTCAGCAGAGAGACATCGCCTCTGCATCCTACAGTTTGCTTTGCTGGCCTTTTGTTGAAAATGTGTGCTTTATGTTTTGTTCTGTCATCAAGAAGCTGCTCAGCCTTTGCATAACTCAAAGGGTACATGAGAATATTTCTTGAGTAACAGATTCTGCTTTTTAATCCTGTGAGAAATTTTGTGAAATTCCAGATCCTTAAAAATCACTTTAGTAAGTCAATATTTTCTTCTGTTTCTTCATATATACATACCCTTTAGATAGTTCTTTCTACATTATCAAATAAGCACCATAGAAGTGTTGATGTTTTGTCCCATACCCACCAGTGACTGAATCTGCTCCTTAACTATTTCCTATACTGTGAGACCATCCCTCTTCGGTAGCTTTCCTAAATTATTTTGTTTTATTGCCTTCAATTTACAAATACAATTAGACAGTTTGTTCTTCTATGTAACTATAGATGTATATATATGACCTATATGTTTATATATGTAATGTATGTGCTACATATGTGTATATAACCATTGTTCTATGAAGGGTTTCTATGAAACAGAAATCTGGGCTTTAATATTAATATATAAACATAAATCATATATATAATTTACTTGGCATTGATATATAATAAATATATACACATATATATTATCTATTAGATCATAAATTGAAATATGGCCTCTGAATTATATCCAGTGTTGAAAGAGAAGACTAACTACTAGATATAAAAGTAAACTCCTGACACACTTATCTCTTACACTGTGTTCAATGGTTGCATGCATGAGAAATGGCATAAGCATAAACTTGGAATCCATTTCCAGATTACAGGAGCAGGTCTCAGTTTCCCAATCACCATTAGAAGTTACATTATATATGTATCTTTTATGTGATTTAATGCAAAAGTCTAGTCTAGCAAGAACTGTCAAGCAGAATATCAGTGGATATAAGAGCACAGTTTTATGAAATTGCCTGTACCTGCTCTCAAAGAAGTACAGCTACTTTCTGGAACCATGTGGTCTCATGGGAAATAACATTATAAAGTTAACAGAACTAAATAATAATAGTGATGGCACTGGGTTAAAAGACAAAGTAAACACATGTAACAAATCAGACCTCCCTGTTGGATTCCATGGTATAACTAGAACACTCGATTCAAGCAGGTAAGTCATTTATGAACTGTCCCTGCAGAGTCCTGTGCACAAGTCTATTCCCATAGCTATTAACAGAAGTTATGAGGAGCTTTGATTAGTTGCCTTAATGACTTTAAAGATGTCAACACTTTGTCAAAAGTTGTCAACATTCAACAAAGTGTCAGGGATTTTTAGAGATTCCTGGAAGCAGTATTTTTACTGAAAGTCACTTTTTTTTAATGTCAGAGATGCTTCCCAGTCTATTCTGTACAAACATAGATTTTTAGATTTCTGGACTAGACAAGGAAGCAAACCAAAAGATTAAAGCTGTACTCTGAGTAGGAACAGAACACAGTCACAGTAGACAGGTTTACATTTGGGCCATTTCCCCTCTAAGTGTCTGTCTATGACATGACAGACATATCAGAGAGAACATAGGCTAAGACTGAAAAGAGCATACAAATTTGAATTTGAAAAACAGTTGACTGCCCTTTCAAATCAGCTGCATAGATCTACCGTTAGACGGTTGGCTGTGCTGAGGCAAGCTGTGAATATAGAGCAATGTAGTCACAGAAGTAAACTCAAAGCCAGCCCTTCAAAATGAAGTACACTGAGGATGCATCAGTTCTCTTATGGTCCCATGAAGCCAAGAAGAGTTGGACATCTGTGAAACTACTAGATTGTACCTAATTACTTTATGAACAAATTATCTTACTGAGGTGGAAAAAGGGGGAGACTATCTTTGTCATATCTTGCGATCTCTGTTATATAGGAGCATAGTTCCAGAAGTAATATGGTAACAGTACCTTTCAGTAACCAAGAAGGAGAATATTCTCTTATTTTAAATATCCATGTATATAAACCTACTTGAGGATCCTGGAAAATGAGAAAAAAGAAGCATAAATACTTGTGTGTGAAATATTAATTAACATATTGTAGAAGTTGGAGTTTCATTACTGTGAATAGATACCATGACCACGGCAACTCTTATAAAAGAAAACATTTAACTGGGGCTGGCTTACAGGTTCAGAGGTTTAGTCCATTATCATTATGCTGGGAAGCATGACAGCATGCAGGCAGACATGGTTCTGGAGGAAGAGCTGAGAGTTCTGTATCTTGATCCTAAGGCAGGAGAAGACTATGTGTCATGCTGGGTGTAGCTTCAACACAGGAGACCTCAAAGCCCACCCCTACAGTGACACACTTTCTCCAACAAGGTCACACCTACTCCAGTAAGCCCATTCCCCATAATAGTGCCATTCCCTATGGGCCAAGCATTCACACACATAAGTCTATAGGGGTCATATTTATTCAAATCACTACCCACACAGTTCTAAACCTAAGAAAGTGAGTTTTACTGTGTGTTAAATCCTGTAGATTATAGTTTTAATCCTAGGTCCAAACCATTTTCCTGTCAGTGTCTTCACACTAAATGACCTTATCAGAGGCCCCCATAGCACCCTGGCTGGTTTTGCTTTGCAAATAAGCACTGCTGTTTAAATTTCCAAAGCAAATTGTTTAAAATGATGTTGTGTAAAATTAGAAGGACAGAATGAAAGGTGAAAAGTAGCTGTAACTGAGAATGAGTCGGTACACAAAGGTTGCTTAGCCTTAGGGCTGTGGAGAAAGCTGGTCTCTGAGAACTGCTGTGCTCCATGCATGTTCCTACATCTCATAAGGAGAGACTTCATTAATCCTCTTCAATCTTCCATAAGTGTCTGTTGCCTCTGATTAAAGTAAAGAAGCTAGTATTTTAGAGATTTTCCAGCTTTGTGAGAAAAGTAGAAGTGATTGTGTGTCCAATGAGAAATCTGAAGCCCACTGTATATCACCATGCACTAGCATTTAGATGCATGTTCACTTCTCACCTTTATATACTAAGAAAAGATTACAATTCCATGTTATTATTGTGAAAGAAAGAAGAATGAGCATGAGATACATTTGCTGCTTCACTCTAACAGTCTTAAGTAGCAAGCCACCCATGAGCTGTACATTTCCTGTTGAGCTGTTGTTTCTGGATGAAGTTGGCAAAACCTTTGGATGCCATAAGGTCCACAGAGTAGCACTACATTCTCTTTAGGCACAGATTTCCTTTCTAATTTAGCCTTGGAAGGACAAGCTAATAGCTTGGGGTGGACCAGCTCAATGCAGAGCACACCGGCTGATACTTATTTTACTGACATCCCACGGACTGAATGTGCAGGAGTATAAGATTAAAGATGATTATGTACAGGACTCACACAGCTGTCACATGATCGGACGAGATATTGCAAATACACCCGTTTTTCTCCTGAGCATCTCACTGAACTTGCTGTGCTGTCCTCATGCCCTTGTACTACAAGAGACTACTCATAGCTGTCAGCAGAATCTGTCCCCTTACCATGTTCATCGGGCTTGCCAGTTCTTATTGTTTCTTATTGTTCACTGGAAAATAAAATGTTACAAAAAGAAACATTAACTGAATAAAAAAGTCAACAAAGGTTTTGGTAACAGAGGTGTCACTATGATATAGTCTCAAGGCTCAACCTCAGGCAGCAGGAAACAGTTCAGAAACTATCAAAATGTTAAAAATAAAATGCCTAAGCCTTCAAGCCATGTGTACAAAACTGGCCCACAGCTGTGCAGGTACCATTTCATTCATTTTGTCATTAATGATAAATCATATATATATATATATATGTATATATATATATATATATGAATCCATTGCTGCTAAGTCAGCTCAAAGTTTACAATTAAGCAACTTTTATTTATTTTTTTACAGATCCCTTCCTCCTTTTGTTTCTATACAAATACAAATACAAATGTTTAGTGTTTTTCAGTGGTTTTGACATATAAGCTATAGCAGAAATAATTTTAAGGATTTATACTTTTACAACACCATCAATAACTGCTCATGATCCAATTGTAAAAGTAAGACATAGGATTGCAGATACTTGTTGAAGTAACATCCTGTATCTCAAAACCAACTCTTCTCTGTTTCTCTGGGCTGCCGTATTACAGAAACACCATAAACGTGGGTGGCTTATAACAATAGAAATTTATTTTTAAATATTCAGGGGTCCAAGAGCAAGGTGATAGCAGATCCAGTTCCTGAGGAAAGCCAGCCTCCTCCTATTAACCATCGGCTGTCCTCTTGCTACATTAATATGGAGAAGAGTGATAAGCTTCTCCAGAGTTTCTTTTATCAAGACACAAAACCAAGGCCTGAGGCTTCTATATAATGACCAAATCACTTCCCAATGCTGTATCTTGAAGTTTTGCTGTAACCTTGAGGAATAGCTTTCAACATATTTAAAGCATAGATATTCAGACACTAAGACCATGGAACTTGCCACAGTTTCTTTAGGTCCTAAGGATTCACGCTGATCCTGGGAGGATTTCCTTATACTTGATGGGTACTCTCCCAAACGCATCTTATCTCCAGGATACAGAAGGGCCAATCTTATGTGTCATCTTCATTAACACCATAGCACATCTAAAAGAGATAACACAACTAGTCTCAGGACTTGCACTCCATTGCCAGGCCACCCTAGCCAGACTGGGAAAATTACTCAGTAAACAGAGAAGGTTATATTTCCCAAATGTTACAAGAGCAAGTTTCAACTATAAAATACTGAAGACCTACGGCCAACAGACTATGGACTGCTTATGTAGGAGTGCCCTCAGCTACTCTGTGATAGAATGTGGAAGTTTGCTTTACAGGAGTCTCTTCTAGGGCACTCTGCTCCTGGGCAACTTGGAGGTGTTTTATCCTGTCTGGCACCATTAATACACGAGTAGCTCACCCCGCATAGAGAGAAGTTCTACAACGCTGTTCTCAACTAAAGAGAATTTCTTTTCCAGAGCTCCTCTTTCCAGTCTGTTTCTAGGAGCGACAAAGGAAAGGAGGGCAGCACTTCTCAAAATGAAGGGATTCCAGTTCTTCCAGGAGTCAGAGCGCTTATAGAACTTTTAAGGAAAACATTCCAAGGACACTTTCCCAGAATCCTTATGGGCCAGAATTTTTTAGGGCAGAGCTTGGAGACCTTTAATTTTCAAAATATCCCATGGGTGCTCCATTGATGTAAGGGACACAGGTTTCATTGGTTTTCCCCATAGGTTTGTCTCACATCATGAAGCAGAAGCTGCCTCTGAACTCCCACTAATTTCCTCTAGAATACCTTGTCAGTCGCACAGATAACCTGTAAGGATTTCCAGAATATTCACCTGGAATGTGGAGGGACCTCACTTTTAAGTCTCAGGTAGTACGAAGATGTAAGCTTGTGGCCTTATCCAAAGCTAGGACTCCAGTGTCCCCTGTGACAAACTGACCGCTCTAGGAATTCTGGTCACTGGGACAGCAGGGAACTCCAGGACACTTTAGTGAGGTCCTGGAGACTAGAAACATGTGTGGCATGGTGAGTAGCTGTCTGTTTGGGGATGAGGGATGTTGTCTCTAACTAGCTCCTACTCCAGAAGTCAAGGACTTGTAGGCACACAGTTTTGTCTCACATTATTAAATCTGCTTCTGGGGCAAAATAGAAAGAATTTTTAAGTCTATTTCACAAAGAACGACTTTTGCAACCAGGGATGTAGATGAAATCCTTCTCCCTTTTCCCCTCTCTCCCTCCTTCTCCTCTCTTTCCCGTCTCTCCCTGTTCATTGCAAGTCTCTAAGGCAGAGATCATTATCCAGGCAAAAGAAAGAGTGTGTGTGCTGTGGCCTTCACAAGGAGGCCTGTGGGTTTGGGCCAGGAGCAGGAATTCCCCACACAGACAGCAAGTCGGCTGCTGGGGATGAACTCGCCAGCTCTACAGAAAGCCCCTCTGTTCCCAAGCACCACGGTGCCTGAGTGGCGTGTTCTGGAGGCCGCAGAAGGAGGGACTGTTTGAAAGGGGGTGTTTTTTTTCCCTAGAATACACAGTGATCCTATTTCCTTAGGGGTGCAGTAAAAACTATCCATGACTAGATTGCCAAATGTAGCTAAAAGTCAGCAAGGATATTTATCTCCTCAGGCTAGAGTTGTTGGGATGGATCTCTGGGACCAACTTTGAATACTCAATAAATCAAAATGAAAGATTAAAATAAGAAAGTATTTGCTAAGCATGTTTGGAAAGAGTACTTTTATATTGCTATTTTTCTTGCTCTGTGATTTCACTGGCTTTGTAATCCAATAAGCAATGTACATGTATTTGAGGTGGGAAACAAAAACAGAAAAGGAAAAAGCAACTGATGCTTGGAGCTTTGACTCTCAAGAGATTTTCAGATGAGAAAAATTCAATAGCTAAATCTAAATTCATTTGTTTTATTACATGTAAAACATAAACAAACAAAAATGGGAAACAAGTCCTGAAGGTACATGAATGATTATCAAAAAAATCTACTGAAGTGTATTCTTTGTTTCTCTTTCATTAAAATGTAAGGACTGATTTCCTGGGAAGCCCCATCAATAATGTTAACAACTATGAATGAGTGTGAGCATGTGACTTGTTGGAATGCACAAGGAGACACTTCCCAGAACCTGGTCTCTGGTGTGTAATGTGAAAGTGTCTTACTTGTTTAGAGAACAACATTGCACAACAAAGTTTAGGAGGCCCTTTGTAGCTTAGAGGCTGTCTCTTGCTGTAGCTTGGCTTAACCTTCTGGACAGCCGCAAAACCTCTGCTTCTGTTAAAACACACAGCTAGGGGCTGTCTGCCTCTTCTGAATCCAAAGCAGACAAGCAAGTGCTGCAGCTGTTCTTCTTGTGGGTGGGGCTTCACCTACTTGCACATCTATAAGCCTACAGAGGATACAAGCATGCCAAGGAACGCCTTTTAGAGCTTTACAGACTGAGCCATAAACTCAGGACCCAATAGCTCTATTTGTAGATAATCTTTAATGACATAATTAGGTTAAATGAGTTCATTAAGGTGTGTCTAACTCAATATGACTGGATATGTTAATATGCCTTTGCTAGAAGACTTGAAAACACAGACATATAACAGGGAGGATCATATGAAACACAGAGATGATGGGAGGATGACCATAGGCAAGTCCAGGAGAGAAGACTCAGGTTGCATCAGCCTCAACACCACTTCAGTCTTGGACTCCTAAACAATAGATTTGTATTGTTTAATCCAGTTGGCCCTCCATGGTGGTAGCCCAAGCAGTTGCTATGACTTTGAACAATGCCTAGGACTCCTGCTCTCAAGCTTTAAACAAAAAGGGCAAAGTTCTGCTATAGGCATGGAGAAATCTGCCTCACTCTGGGATGGCAGTGAGGATACATTCAGTACCTAACATAACATGTGGTAAGACACACAAAGCAAGCAAGCATGCTCACAAGGCTTCAAATGCATAAATACATGGCTGCTTTCAGATGACAAGACTCGGGTGTTCTGGTGCATCTCTTTGCAAGAGAAAGCCTGCAATCTAATACAAATAATAATGAAAGCCAAATCTGTACCTAAGCCAAGAAATAAAAGCCTACAAGGCAGATCTGAGCAAGGTCTAGCTCTCAAATGACAATGTATACACTGTCTGTTGAAAACACTCAGCAATTTCCATTTGGAAATGGAAATAAAATACTTTCTTTACCTCAAAAGTTCTGTCTACATCCATCTTCCAAGGGAAACAGCTTCTCGGAGACTGCCAGCTGATAAGAAGTGGCAAGTGATAAACGGAACTTCCATAGTAAAATGTAAATAGTCCCTAAGAATCAAAAGGCCAGGAAACTCTTGGGAATTATGTAGGCAAAAGAATGCCTTCCAAAACACACACTCACACTCATGCTCACACACACACACACACACACACACACACACACACACAC
>JADRCD010118286.1:0-11788 GCA_019843815.1 Montemys delectorum
ACACACACACACACACACACACACAACACACACACAAAGTCTGAAGGAAGATACAAGAGATGCTCTGAAACAAATAATGTCTCTTCTAGAAAATACAAAGCAAAAATAAAATGCTGGGTATGAGACTTCCAAAGGTGTTGTTGGTGAGGGAGGTCACAAAAGTTTTTCTGACCTTTCCACTTGGTTGACAAATAGAGATGATAAGGTGTAGCTGCTGATTGCAAGATACGGTTGTAAAGCTGTATATGACAAACTTAAAACAGTGTACCAAAGGCTGTATATGACAAGCACACAGCCGAAAGTTTACTAAAAGGCAACAACTGATGATTCCTTTTAAAGTAAGAAACAGAAAGTATATCCAATTTCTCTACTTACTCAGTTCAGCTCTTGAGGCCAATCTACAGCAATGAGGAAAGAGAAAGAAGTAAAGAGAATAGAAATAGGAAAGGAAGAAACCAAACCATTTCTATCTGCAGATAATGTTATTCTACTACAGAAACCATAAAGACTCCACAGAAAACACTTCTGAGATCCAAGAGGCACCTTCAGGAAACTACCAGGTTACAAAATCAATTTAAAGAAAAGTCAGCAGCTTTTCTACTTGCCAATAATTAACTTTTTATGAAAGAAATCAGAAAAAAAGTGCCATTCACAACTTCAGTAAAAATTCAGTGCCTAGGAATAAACAACCAAGGAAATTAGCTAGCTAAAGTGAAACTTTAAGAAACTAAAGAAAGAAAATGAAGGAGACCCTCCTTGCTCCTAGATTGGTAGAATTAATATTCTGAAAATAAACATATTACCAAAGGTGATGTGCAAGTAAAACTCAAAATTCT
Organism: Montemys delectorum; assembly: GCA_019843815.1. Lineage (NCBI taxonomy): Eukaryota > Metazoa > Chordata > Mammalia > Rodentia > Muridae > Montemys > Montemys delectorum. The sequence continues at coordinate 837 of JADRCD010118286.1, forward strand.
ATTAAATTCAAAATCCCATCAAAATTCTAATAGTATTTTCCACAGAACTAGAAAAACCAATCCTAACATCCACATGGAAGCAAAAAATATTCTTTAAAGTCTAAGCAACTGGAAGTAGATATATCAATAGTAGAGGCAACACAGTATGGGTACTCAAACTACAACATAAAACCATAGTGATAAAACCATCATAGTAATTGAACAAAATTAGACAGACCAAGGAGGTATAAGAGAAGGTACAGAAATAAGCCCACACAGCTAAATGGGATTTAATAAATGTAAAAACAAAAAATGTACATGGGAGAAAGGATAGCCTCTTCAAGAAATAGTGCAGGGAAAACATGTTACATGCAGAAGAGTGAAAAAAGAACAGCTCTCAACTTGCTCAAAAATCAATTCAGAATGCATCAAAGACTCCAAGACCTGAAACTCTGAAACTGCTAGTAGAAAACTTAAGGAAAACACCTCAAGATTTAGACATACGTAAAGACTTTCTGAATGGGCTCAAGTAGTTCAGGAAAATAATTCCAATAATTGACAAATAGTAATATAAAAAATTAAAATCTCTATGTACAGTTTAGAAAATGATCATCAAAGAGACAGGTTACAAAGTGGGAGAAAACCTTTGCCAACTATACATCTCATCGGGAATTAATATCTAGAATCTACAAATGTGCATGAATGTATGTACATATATATATATACACACACACAAAGACTTGGAGATGAAAGGGACTGATGATGATAAAGAGGATTAAACAGTGGAAGAAGGGGTAGCAAGGCTAATGGGAAGTAAGATAAAATATCATGTATACTCTCATAGCAATAAACTGAAAATAAATAAAAAGAATGATTGGTAAGGATTACTTATTTCTGTTTTATGAGATTGTGGATTACATTTGTTAAGAGTAAGTTTGATGATCTAAAGAGGTGGCTCAAAGATTAGGATCACTTGGTTCTCCTTCAACAAACTTGAGTTTGGCTCTCAACACTAACATCTGGAGCTATAGTTCCAGCTCCAGAGAGTGCAATGTCTTCGTTTGTCCTTCCCAAGGCGCCTTTCACACCACACACACACACAGACACACACACAGACACACACACACACACACACACACACACACACACACACACAGAAAATAAATCTGAGAAGGAAAAAGAAGTGTAGCTTAATACTAGCTTTCTATTAGTGGAAAGTATCTTCTGTCTACTTCTTCAGTAAAGTGAAAAGAGTATACATGCTCATTTTATTATGTTACCATAAATGGTACTTTCTTCTACACCTATGTTATAAATTGAGTTAAATAAACTCTATTTATTATTAATAGGGTCCAACTAGCCCCTCAATAATTGAGTCGGAATCCTAAAAATTTTTAATCAGATCTTGCACAATAACTGAGTGGTTACCCTTAATATATTTTTCTATGTGCTAGACTGTCTACTTCCCAGACTGTCTCTCCCCAACTACTTGCTGTTTTAGTCTCACTCATGTTACTCCTGTTCCAGCAGTCTGTCTTGGGTGAGGGAGGGAGTCACTTGGTTCATCATGTCTAATGGAGACCTACAGCTCTCTCAGTCTTCATTCTCCTTCACTCTTACCTTCTCCTCCTTCCTTGTGGTCCCTACCTATGACTCCCGATCAGGTAACTCAAACTCTACCTCTATTATTCTCCCCAGTAATTGGCTGTAGCCACCTTTATTTAACAAATAGTTTTAAATTGGGAAGGAATGTTTATGTAGCATCATTTGGTGTACACAAGGACTGGCTTGTCAGGGGCAACCAAGATCTTGAGGCCAGTATTTAGCATTTGAATACATAGCAATACCAGACCAACCCACAACAGTATGTAATATTGTTTCAAAATAATTGTTTCATAATAGTTTATCAATGTGTATATGCAGGAATTTGCAAAAGATAGTATTCATACATATTCAATAACAGGGTCTGTGAGTATGGCTTGGTAGCAGAGCCCTTACCTACACATGGCTTCTGCTCCAGGTAGACCATATACCTTCAACAACTACAATGGCCTGATCAACTAGAATGAACATGGATTACAAAACACTAGTAAGGTTAACCGCTTCTATTCATGATCCACATTGGTCTTGACCTAACAAAAGAAGAAAAAATAAGAAGAACTAATAAATGTCCTAAACAGTTGCTACATGCCAAAATCTGAAGAGATACTTATACCTGGCTCCAGTAACTAAAATATGCTTAGAACCCACTTAACCAACTTGTCCCCATTTTCTACTGTGAATGACTCTCTATTGTGGTGACTGAATTTCCTAGCTATAACCAGGAAGCATTTGTCTATATGTACATGTCTCCCAGTTCTGAAACACTTATCCCTAGCTATCACTTTTTGTTGGTGCTGCACCAGATTTCAGACATGGTAAACATAACAATGAGGCCGTGTTGGTATCAGTTGCATCTTGTGCCCTGTTCCAAGGTAGGAGCAGCAGAAGGAGGCAAGAGCCAACAGGAGGCCTGCAGCAAGAATAAATTAAGTAGAAGACATGTTTGAATGTTAGACCATTTTTCTTTTAAAGTACAGAATTCTGCAAGACAAATGGCAAAAGTGAAGATTTAACACAGCCGTAGATGCAGCAAACGTATTCTGAAAACATTCTTCCCCCATCTTTCTTTCTGCTGAAATGGCTCTAGTAGAGTAAGAGCCTCTCTCAGCAGGGTGGTCTTAAACAACCCATACTTTCTCTGTCTCATCATTCTTGGGCCACAGTCATAAGACTTTGATACTTTTACTAGAAAAAATATTTCCTTTTCCTAATTCTCTCCCTTGGGCGAGATTTCCACAGTCTCATATTTGCAGAAATGATTTCTTCTGAAAGGAAATCCAACTGAACTATTTATCATGTCCACAAAGTGTAGAGTAACAGATTAACTCTGTGGCCTAAAGTGTAGCTAATAGATGGGAAATTAAAATGTAGAGCCATTTATTTTAGCTGAAAATGTGAAAATAAAATATTTGTTGGCCTACAGACCAAGAGCCTTGCAGGTATGAAAACTTAGAGGCCTGAACTACAAACGCATACCCCATGCCAAAGGGAATAGAATGCTCAGTCTTTATTCCCTCGATCCAATCATTAGCTCAGAACATAAGAACTCCAACTCTCTGGATTATACCACAAAGCATATTTTATAGGTTTTGATATATTGATATATAAAGCTGATGTCACATGAAGTAAGGCAGTCTATGTAATCTTATAAAAGAATTAGAAAAAATGTCAACCATAAACCTAGAGAAACATGGTTACTGCAAAAAAAATTAAAATTACAGACAATATACTTAATACTATTTTCACTTAATGTTTGCAAATACAAACTGAGTTCTATAACTTAGGATGTTTCCAGTGAGTTCTATGATGAGTTAAAATGGGAAGGTGATAGGGTGGTTGGTCAAGAAACACAGAAATCTTAACCCTATGGCTTCATGTCCTCTTAGACTATGACCATTAATATGTAAAGCACAGGGAGGCTAGAGAGATGGCTTAGCAGTTAGGAGCACTGGCTCCTCTTCCAGAGGAATTCAAATTCCCATAAAATCTCACAACCATCTGTAGCATCAGTTTCAAAAGATCTGAAGGCTCCAGGTACATACATGGCACAGAAACATAAATAAACATAAAACATTCATATAGAAATTTAAAATTATATATATTATACATACTAATATGTGCTGTTGAGTGTGTTGGTGTGTGTAAAGCACAGACACAGGCTGAGGCTTAGTTCCTTTGCTAAGCCCATAATTTTTATTAAAATTTTAATCAATATGAAATTGTTTAGTGTTTGTCTTTTTTGTTGTTGCCTTTTCTCCCCACTAGACAGGGTCTCACTATATAGCTCTGACTTTCCTAGAACTCACTCTATAGATGACCAGTCTGGCCTTGCTTTGCCTCCCAAATGCTAGGATTAAAGATGTATACCACTACATATTGCTTAGAAATTGCCTTTTGAAGTATGGAAAAAAGGAAAACGTTCTTTTTGTCATTGAAATATACATAGCAAATACAGTGAATATGAAGAGACTCAATGATCCCAGTGGGAAAGACAAACCAAAACAAGGTATGAAAAGTCAGTTGAAATCAGACTAGATGCCACTGGAACAAGATAATTTGCTCTACAAGTGACCACAAAATGCTGAGTCCATAAATGGAAACTATCCCTGTGATTGAAAGAAACCACACAAAAGGAGAAACTGAACTTCTTTTTGAAGATGGAATAAGATTTAGATGAAGAGAGCAACAGAAGAAACTGAGAAGCCACAAATAGTTGAAAAGCCACTGTGTTAGCTGTGACCACTGCAAGAGCTTGGAAGAGTGCTCATTTCTTCCTCACATGATAAGACAGGCCTTAAATTTCCATCCCATGTTCCCCATGATCAAGACATTTTTCTTTTATGGCCCTGCAAGCCATCAGAAGTTAGTCATAAGAAGGAAGAATGAGTAGTTTAAATATACATCCTTTTCTGAAAAGCTTGTGACATGTAATTCTTTTCTTTGCATAATCCTACCAAAGGAAATTCAATTCTAAAATAATTCAGAACTGTTTTACTTTTCTACACATACCAAAGACCCATAAGTTATTCTCTCCTAAAGCAAAACAAAGCTTATTCAACAAAGGCAAACATCAACAAATCTAAGCTTATGCAGATGTAATTCAAGTAGGGACTTAGACTCCCTCCCAAGCAGGCAACATAGGCCATGTGGTTCTGGCTTTAGAGTTCAGAAGGATGCTAGAGTAAAGCAGTTGTGGCATCTTCCTCTATAGTTAAAGAAAGTTCTTGTGGCAAGGGAGTCCCTGCATGGAGGCCCAGAGGTGCTGTTGTGTTAAGCTGTGAAAGTAAAGCCTGGATTGTGTTGGAGACCCCAACATGCTGGAGAAGCCAGAGCTATGGGATATCTGCCAAACAGATCTTCAGATGAAGCCAGCCCAAGAGAGAATTGTGTTGCAGTCAACAAAGCTGGAAGGGAAGAGGTATCTTTGGTCCAGTATTTCTTCATTATCCCCAATCCTCCCTTTTGGAATGGTATTGTATACTCTGTGCCATTGTATATTGGAAGTATATAATTTGCTTTTGCTATTTTACAGAGGGTTACAATTAAGAGATTTCTTTGAGTATCAAAAGAAATCTGGACTTTAAAAACTATGTCTAAACTATGAATGACTATGGGTTTCTTGAAATTGAATTAAATGAATTTTGCCCTATGATATGGCCAGGAGCCTATATGGGCCAGGGAATGGAATGTGGTGGTTTGAAAGAAAATGGACATCACAGGCTCTTATATTTTAATGATTGGACTGCAGTTGGTGGAATAATTTGAGATGGATTAGTAGATGTGGCTTTATTGAAGGTGTGTAGGTTTTGAAGTTTCAAAAGACTATTACTCCCTCCCTTCCTGTCTTCTCCTTCTCTTTCTCTCCATCCCTCTTTTCCCCCTCTCTCTGTGACTCATAGTTGCTGTCATCTCAACTTATAACTCTCAGCTAATGCTTGAGCACCATGCCTGCATCCCTGCTTCCTTGCTCCCTGTCATGATGGTCACAAACTCTACTATCTTCTGGAATCAAAAACCCCAAGCTAAGTGCTTTCTTTTATAAGTTGCATTGGTCATGGTGTTTTGTCACTCCAGTAGAAAAATAACTAAGGCTATATCATTAGATGTTGCTTGGTCCATTCTCCTGTTTCATCAATGAATAGAGCAATGATAAGCACAATTTTAATCACTTTGGAAAGCTTCTTTAAAGTAGATGCCTTATAAAATATCTTGTTAATATCTAATAAGCTTAAGATTAATGATGCTTTCAGTCTTAATTTTAAACTCTAAGTACTTTACAGAGATGATGAAAGTTAGATGGTGGTGATTTTTGAAGATTAATAAGTTGGTCCAAGGGAATAGTCCCCTCTTCTTTTGGCATAATCTGAGCAATCTCATGCCCCTTTGGAATAATGTCTGTATTTTAAGACATCTTCTACTTTAGGGTAGATCTAAGTTCTTCCAGTGTAGCTGAGGTGTACTGCCTCTAGATCACAAGTGGGAGGTGTCTCTTCAGTTTCTACCTATCTGTTGGTAGGATGTATCAGTGATGGCAGGGATAGCATTGGCTATTTGCTACATAGAGTAAAAGCAGGGTGCTGAAGAAGGCAAATACATTGCATGTCAAAGGACAAGGGTGGTTTGGGAGTGGTCATATTTTCTCCAGACTATACACCAGACCTTTAGAAAACGGATGCATGGCTCTGAACCTTCTTCAACCATTACCTCATTTGTACACATGTCCCAACTAACACTGTTACCTGTCTATCTTTATAATGGATCTTCCATCACATCCCAAAACTGGTTTCACAAAACACTTACTGAAAACTGTTCTTTATAATGACAAGATGGCTGAAAAGTTAAAGGCATTTGCTTCCAAACCTAATGACCTGATTTTGAAATCAAGGACCAATGTGGCAGAAGGAGAAAGCCTTGCACAAATTGTACTTTGACTATGCATGTGTATGTATATATACACACACAAATTAATAATGATAATAATAATAATGATGAAATAATAATAATGATGAAATAATAATAATAATAATAATAATAATAATAATAATAATAATAATAATAATAATAAAATAGGAAGCATCTTTTTCTTCTGGCAAAATTTTTGGGTCCTGCAAGTAGCTAGCTGGTTGCTTCACCATGTTAACATAGGAGTCTAGAATGTATACACGTGTGTTACAGCCTAGAGGGGAGGGAGAAACAAGTAGCATTGTGGATCCCTTTCTTCCTTCCATCCTTCCTGCTTTTCTGTTATGTATTTTTGTATAAGACACTGACCTTAGAGTGTGCTCTACCTCTGTAATATATCACCAACCCATTTTTAATTTTTAACTTAGAAGCAGGGTCTTGTTAAATTGTTTAGGCTTGCTTTGAACTTGCTTTGAACCCAGAAGGCATTTGAATTTGCATTCTCTTGCCTAAGCTTGACGGAAATTGTATTTCTCTCCTGCCCTAGCCTTCCAAGTAGCTGAGATCATGTATGTCTGCACCACACCACCACCACCAGGTCTGGCTAATATTCTGAAATTAGTCTCATAATTTTTCTGATTCCACCGAGACCTAAATATGGGAAATAATGTTCATTTTATCAAATTTTAAGCCAATGAATGCTATTTTCATTCTATTATGCAAGTGTGAGGTTGAAAACTAAAAATTCAATAAACAGCATTTCTACATTGTTTATTTGAAGAATTGCCATGCATTCAATGCTTAGAAATGTATATACCTTTAAAAGTTAGAACCTATTGGAACTGTATTATTCATCAATGCCACATTTACCCTTCTGCACATGGGTAAGAATACATTGGTCACAACTTCACTTCTTCAATGAAGTAAAGCCATTGCAAATTACCAGGACAAAATAGACTCAGTTGACATCTGTTTTTCAGAGGCAGAATCATTCTTGTAGATTGCTTTGGTAAATGTTCCTTTGCTCAGACCCAGCAACTCTGGTCCTTTTCTGCATAGTTTATCTCTTTCACATGGCCCCTCTGTCCCAGCCTAGCTTCATCATGATCATTTGGGTGTTTGAAGACCCTGCTTACATTTTCTGGTTCCTTCTCCCGGGTGGTTCCCCACTTGGGGCTTTGACTCCCGACTGCTGAAGGAGGATGATGTGGTATGGATGAGGGCCAGTGCTACTACAGAGTGGTATCAGCAGCAATGAAGGGTGCTTGACTCTGCTGCTTCTCAGATGTGTTCTTGTTTGTATATTTGTTCATTTAAATTACAGCCATTTATTTAGGGGAGCACATAATGTCTATGGGGGTGAGAAAACAACTTGAAGGAGTCAATTCATTCCTTCCACTTTGTGGATCCCACAAATATAACTCAGTTTGCCAAGCTTAGCAGCTTTCTCCTTTATCTGCAGAGCCATTTTGCCAGCCCAAATATCTGTATGTCAAAAAAAAAAATCAACAACATTTTAGATGTGTCTAATCCTGAGTTTTTATTAAACTGTTAATAAATAATAATTCATATTCTTCTTTCTGGTACCTTGCAATTCAGGCAAGATAGGTCAACAAGCTGAGAGGATTCTGTGTGAAACCTAAGTATCACCAGGACTGAGAGGACTGAATTAATATACAGTCCTAGCCCATTCTCAGTTTTACTTGATCATCCATCAAAGCAAAAGTATGTCATTGGTATTATTTTATGCTGCATTAAAAACCTCAAAACACTTCAATTTGAATTTTCAAAGCATTCAATCTAGATTTCTAAGATTGCTTGATGTTATGCAATTTTCCATTATATTGTATGTCTTGATCATTTTCAATAATCTAACATAATAAAGGTTTATGAATCAAGACCAATGTATGTATTTCTATACTGACAAAGTGAAAGCATGAGTTGTACAAAGATCTGGAGAGATACAACGGAGGACAAGAAAAGCCACAACAGCACACTATTCATTCACTTTATCTTATTTTCTCTGTGTCTTTGAGTTGAGGAAGAAAATATACACAGAGAAATAAATCAACACAAGGAAGATAAAAGGCAAGGAGGTGTTTATTTTTTCCAAATTTCAATGTTGCAGAATTTGCATTATGGCTAGACTAAGTTCTTCCATATAGAACTGGACCATGTTTGAAGATGAATTAAGATGCTGCAGGAATAAAAATACAACACCATGATTAGACTGCCTAATACAAGAGACAGTTACAGGCTCATTCTGAGCATGGTTAGATGGAACAAACATGTGCTTTCCTGACTTACGATATTCAGGGTTTCATCAGCCTGCTCTGAATACTTCTTACCATCTGAACTATCTGTGTCTAGCGTTAACACAGTCTTTCCTTAACATATTCAGCCTCAAACCTCCCCAACTTCATCTACAATAAACAGCACACGTGTAATTTTGTTAAAGTCTATTCAGAAGAAAATTGTAAATGGATTTGGGTTAGACAGCAGATGTTTCACATTAGCAGTGGGAAAAGCTTATTCATATTTTCAGTGTTAGAATGTCTGAATGGCCACATTATTTGTCTCAACATTACAGAACGGTTTTGGGAATTTTTACTAGTACCTTAAATGTTATAGAATACATATGTTATGCTTGAATGTGAAAAATGAGTTTAACCCTCTGTAAGCTCACAGTTCTCTAAACAGCAGCAAAAAATACCTTTTGAATTTCAATTATTTCTATATAAGATTTGAAAGTTCAGTAATTTGGATTTCTGTTACCCTAAACCATTCTGACTTAACTCACAAGGGTCAAAATGAATATTCATTAAAAAGAGTTTTGTCTATGTGTACAAAAGTGTGTATCTCTTTCTGTATATATTTCATGTGTTTTCTCGTTGGCTTTTTCCTGTTTGCTTGTTTTGTCCTGTTTTGGATTTATTTATTTATTTATTTGTTTGTTTGTTTGTTTATTTATAAAGTCTAATATTTAATAATGAAAGAAAGAACAAAAAGGGTATGAATTTAAGTGTGTGGGAAAGTAAGGAGGATCTGTGAGGATTTGAGGAATAGGAAATCATGGTTAGAATATATTGTACAAAATCTATTTTCAATTTAAAAAAAAATACAATAGGACTTGGAAGTTTTTCTCTTGCTGAGATTGTATAAGTGATACCAAAATATTATATTTCTAGGGTGGTGGATGTGCAGAAGTCAGTCAGAAGTCTGCCCATTGGGTACCACTACTATGTGTAAGTATGTGGTAGAGAGATGGGAGAGAAAGAGAAGTGGAGCCAATTATACAGTATGAAGAGAGGCAGAACTGGAGACCCAACAGCAGTGTGGAAGAGTCAGCTCTGTCCCCTGAGGCCATGTTTACATCGGGGGCTATCTTGTCACCAAGCTATCTTTTTTAACTGATTTCTAAAACCTGTCTTTTAGTGGCTTATCAAAAAAATCCAGTTCCAATTTATCTATTCTTGGATTTCAAGTGTACACTAGAATGACTTCCAATTGGGTATCTCCAAATGTAAAACAAAACAAAACAAAACCACAAACACTTGGCACTGATTTAAGCATTCACCTTAGGATCTTATGTGTCATTTTTTTGGACTTTTTTGTTGTTTGTTTTCCTGAAATTCTCAAGTGCTGGACTTTGTCACAGGAATTCAACAATGATCAGAGATGCTACAGCATGTTATATGATAAATGCTGTGTACATCTCTAAACCAGATGTGGGCTTAGTTTTGAGCAGAGAAGAAGATAAGAGCAAAACTGGTAGTGGACAGTGTGGAATGCACTCTGAGGATACTTGAGTTTGCCTTTTATTTCATGTATGTGACAAACACTTGTACGATCTGTAAAGGATTTATAAATTTTAAAGTCCATTTTGATGATTATACAAAAATGAATGTTTGATAGAATAAAAAAGTTGTAGAGGTTACTTAGTAGACTTTCACAATAGTCAGGGGATGTAATGGTGCCTTAGATAAAGACAGCAGAAATGGAAGAGGTGGTATTTGGACATAAGTCACATACATTAAATTAAAATGAGCCCATATCCACAGTGAATATGTTATAAAGATTTTAAGAGAGATGTGAAGCATAAACTAAATGTATATTTTGGGGGGAGAGAATCCTGTATCTAAATAAGTCTACCCAGACAAAAGATTTTTAAAATTATGGTAGCTCTGGGGGTAGTGATCAAAGAGGGATCTTAAATAAGCTTTGAGCAGTTGCTGCTGCAAGCAACTTCAGTTGGATTTAGTAGTTCAGGAACTTGATACAAAACAACAACACAAAATTTTATGTTCATCAATAGCATGTCACTATCAAAGATAAATCTTGCCCAATAGTTTCACAGAAACCTGTACAATTCACAGTCTCTGCTCAATCTAAATAGTGATGGAATAAATTTAGTGATTTGTATGTGAAGCTTTGTTTTCAACTCTTTACATAGCATTAGTGTATGGCCC
>JADRCD010118295.1:0-12026 GCA_019843815.1 Montemys delectorum
GGGGGGGGGGAGCCAAAATAAAAGCACAAGAAACATAAGACTCTAAGATACACAGTGATACACACAGAGAAGCTATAAAAACAAAGTCATAAGCCATAATATGTAAGCAAACAATCTGTAAGTTTGAAACAAACAAAAGAATAATATGCCCAGACAAAGCATTGAGAGACAAAACAAAACAAAAACAAAAAACCAAAAAAAAAAAAAAAAACCCTCCAAAATAGCACTTTAGACTTCATTGTTCATTTTGTCTTGACCATCATGCTGCTGGGCATGGGACTTGCCCTAAATGTGTTGTGGGTACTCAGTGATACTTTAGAAAAAAAAGTTGATTTTTTTCTTTTTGGTCAGGAGCCAACAAACTAATAACTAGAGGGTGATCTTCCTGAAATGACTTTGCCTTAGATTAAAATCTATGAAAAAGTCCTGATAGGTAAGGCCCAATAGAAAATCATTTTAGGAAAGATTCTTACTATTATATGCTTTTCTTTTTATTATTGCATATATAACAATCACTAGGCATTAACCCACCCCTTTTGAGCAGATCTATACAGAACTACAAACATGTGCTGTCTTGTAGTAATGCTATATAGACAAATAGATGACTTCTTACTTCTTAATGATGACCCTATAAGAAGTTCTAAAATTATATCAGTATTTATTAAGCTCTTTTGTAGTGGGACTGCTATTAGGTCCTTTTCTGATAGTCAAAACTGCAATGAGAACTCTGCCAGTCTCCCATGTGTCACCAGTTAATTGGCTCTTAGATAGCAACCAGACTTTCTCCTACTCAGAGCACATTCCAAGAGGTTGTAAAAGAATTAACCAAAGGTCATAAAAAGGAAACTAATGATTTATTATAGGTGCTAGGACAGAAGAGAAAATATTGACTGGGTTTATCTATACAAATTTCACTAATAACTTAGTTATTGTTTTTAATTCTTGATGAACGTGTACAGTTGTGACAGGTGATAAATGTATAGCCAGATAAATACTCCTAATATACATATAAACATTCACTGTTGTAAAGTTCTTATTCTATTTATGATTTGATTTTATGTGTGAACTTGTGATGAACTTTTTACCGTGTGGTCATATATTCTGAAAAGATGTATAAATGCTGAGGACAAAGAGAAGAGGGTGAAGAATTTCCCCTTATCCCCCTTTTTCATTCATTCTGTTTTTCCTCTTTTTTTTTTCTTAGAGGACTTTCATAGGAAACTTCTTACAACTTAGAAATAAACCCTAGATTCACTTTTCAAAGTGTCCTTGCTTTTTTCTTCCAGCAATGTCATCTAGTCACCTACCAGGCTGACAGTGAGAGCTGAGATAGAACAGCTCCTGCAGAGACACAACCAAGGTTACATTGCTCAGTACCTCCTAGACTGCAGAGGTTAATGCCCTAACCCAGCAGCTTTTCACCCTCAAAATTAGCAAGAAGGTTTTTAGGACTTTTTTTTTTTTTATAGAAGTTATCATCAACATTTCAGTATAGTTAGAGAGCTAGAATGTCTAAAGACCATCAGTCTTAAAAACTAAACCAGAGTCCTACTCTGTGTCATGTTCTAACATGCTCCAGGCCTGGAGGCTCCTGGTATTTTTTTTCTTGACCTTTGCAAGCAGTTATCAATTGGAGACAGCTTCTGGGACAGCAATAGGACTTGTGCCTACTTCCCCCTCAGGACTGGAGCCCCATCTGGCTTCGACCTGTGCAGATAGCGAGGATGTGCTACAATCTCTGTGTGTTCACATGGGAGTCATCTTATTGCTATGCTACTTGAACAGTAGAATTTGGTTTTCCCTTCGATCCATGGGTGATAGTAATTTCTAATACCTAGAAGCATTGGAAACCACCCCAATAAGATGAATCAGATTTCATGAGTAATTGAAATTCTTGCTGGGTGTAGTGGTCCTCACCTATAACCGGAGTACTTGGAAGGGAGTGAGGTAGAGGCATGAAGAGTTTAAGGCCAGCTTTAGCAACATAGTGAGTTTGGAAGCCACTATGAGCTACGTATGACTGTTATTTCAAAAAATAAAAAATAAAGCTTGTCCCAAACAACTAAAAATTTTTAGAAAACCTAATATTCCACATGAAAACTGAAACACTAGGGGAAATATGAATCCCTGGGTGTAAAAATGGCCCAAAGTGATCATGTGGTCACTGCAGCTGGTGTTAGCATGCCCTTAAAACCCTGTGTTCGCATGGTATGACTCACTGATAAGTGGATATTAGCCCAGAAGTTTGGAATACCCAAGGTTCAATTAACAAACCACATGAAACTCAAGAAGTTTGGATACTTCAGTCCTTCTTAGAAGGGGAAACAAAATACCCACGGAAGGAATTACAGAGAAAAATTATGGAGCAGAGACTGAAGGAATGACCATCCAGAGACTGCCCCACCTGGCAATCCATCCCATATAGAGTTACCAAACCTGACACTATTGTGGATGCCAAACAAGTGCTTGCTGACAGAAGTCTGTTATAGCTGTCTCCTGAGAGGCTCTACCAGTACCTGACAGGTGGGGGCTCGCAGCCAACCATTGGACTAAGCACAGGGTCTCCAATGGGCAAGCTACAGAAAGGACCCAAGGAGGTCAAGGGGTTTGCAGCCCCATAGGAGGAACGACAATATGAACTACCCAGTACCTCTAGAGCTCCCAGGGACTAAATCATCAACCAAAGAGTACACATGGTGGGACTCATGGCTCCAGCTGCATATGTAGCAGAGGATGGCCTTGTTGGTCATCAATGGAAGGAGAGGCCTTTTGTCCTGTGAAGGCTCTATGTCCCAGTGTAAGAGAATGCCAGGGGCAGGAAGCAGGAGTGGATGGGTTGGTGAGCAGGGGGAGGAGGGAGAGATAGGGGTTTTTCAGAGGGGAAATGAAGAAACGTAAATAAAGAAAATAGCTAATAAAAAATGGGGAAAAAAAAGAAAAGGCAAAGAGGAAGAGGATGGGCGAGGAGTATTGAAAAAAACCAAAACCCTGTGTTTAGACACTGGATGCTTGTCCTTCAAATCTCAACCAACCAACCAGTCAGCCAGTCAATTAAAAGACATTTATTAAGAAATGACTAATTGCTAATTCAGTGGATAACAACAAAATATTATAGTTGTTTAAAGAAGTGAAACTCACAGTAACACTTAAAACAGAATTTAAAGGATAGATTTTTTTCAATCAATAGGAGTGTGTTTTGCCATTCATTTCCCAAATTATACTACATGTCACAAACTACAAACTTAGATCAAAGGTAGAAACTGGAGAGAAGGAGCAATTGTTGCTTTTTCACTTGACATGGATTCGCCACTGTCATTAACTCACTACATTCACTTCATGGTCAATCATTCTGTTGGTAGAGGGAACTGAATACTTTCAAAGTAAATGATAGATATCTTAGCATTTTACCTTTTAATATTTCAACATGAACCTCCCAAAAAATAATCATAGCATCATTTACTTCACCCAAGATCATGCTAAAAACATTGAGAAATCATGTAGTTTACGATCTATTTTCAAGAGTGTGCAACCATCCCCAAACTATCATCATTTTCATTTCATTTCTGGCCAAAAGAGCATAAATAAAGAAGTATTTGGGTCTTTAGAGAGTAGTACTTCAGGATGGAGAGATGGCTCACCGATTCAGAGCGCTGACTGCTCTTCCAGAGGTCCTGAGTTCATTTCCCAGCAACCACATGGTGGCTCACAACCTTCTGTAATAGAATCATATGCCTTCTTTTGGTGTGTCTGAAGACAGCTACAGTGTACTCATATGAATAAAATAAATAAATGAACAAATAAATAAATAAATAAGTCTTGAAAAGAGAGAGAGAGAGAGACAGTGGTACTTATAGTCACAAACAACTCCATACATGTGGGAAGAAAGGTCCATATACATGGACAGATGGAAGCTCTATAGAATCTTTAAATTAATCTTTCTGACTAATTTTTTTTTAAAAAAGTGTTCCTCATTTGTAGAATTCTCATGTGGTAGAGTTTCCTAGAAAAACCAACCAAGAAATTAAAGTCATTACTCATATGGTTCATTTTTAAAGGAAAATATTATTCCATGTTAATTTCCTGATAATTGAAGAAATAAAGAAGACAAAGGAAGTGGGGTGGTGAGTGAGTTTACTTTAATGATCCGTCTAATTGCTTTCATTCTCCAGTCTGTCTTGTCACCAACGACACAGACAGAGTGTTACATAGGGAATGCAGGTGGCCCACAGGTAAACATTGTCTTTGTACATTCTGTGGTTAATTTGAAATAGTTAGAAACGTCAAGATCTGTTTCTTCACCTGCATTTATATTAGTGGAATATAGATCACATCTCCTTGGAAATAATTAGGATAAGCAATAATGTTCCACAGCTGCTGAGTTATTAGCCAAATGCTCACCAAATGGGATCCCTCATTAGGACTCATGAACAGGTAATCTCTGTAGATAAATGAACTTATAATTTTCATATCCATCTAAAATACATACGGATACCTCCTCTTAGATTGGTTTATAATGGCTTAGCCCATAGAATGGTCTGTTTGATTTCCCCTTATAAAGGTTGTAAATTCATTAGTGATATGTGATTAAGCCCTTTTTCAAAGTGCCACAGGATCTGCTCAGAAATTGAGACCTATAAATAGGAATTCTGCCTGCACCAGACTCTGCTTCTTATCCAGTTTTAACTTCAAAGCAAAGCCACATTGAATATTTTAGATACCAGTGCTATGGTGTAACCCACATGGTAATTGTTATCAACACACACATAGTTTTTATGTTCTTACTTAAGCAAAGCTGCTAAGTGGAAGTTACAAATGGAAACAGGTGAAGGCATTCATGATTCCTTCCAATCTAAGCTGGGTTGCTTCCGCATCTAAACTGCTCCCTGAGAGCAATTTAGGAATCCGGGACAGTGCCACCTTTTTCTTGATGAACTTGGAGAATTCCAATATCCTTTTTTTTTTTTTTTTATTACAAGTTGAAAAAGTTCACCTCATTACAAGAGCTAATAACCACTCTCTCGGCAGCTCAATTTCACTCTTTCATTAAATGACACAATAGAGTTCAGAAACCTAGCATATTGCTGGTGAGATTAGAAACTGGTGCAGATGTTATGGAAAACAGTCTAGCATTCGCTTAAAAGGCTAAATAGGTAACATATAATCCATCCGTTCTCATACTCAGGTGAAATAAAAGCATATATCCCCACAAAAACCTTATGATTATTCCAAGCAATTTTTTCGTAATAGCTCCAAATGGAAAACAACCAAACTGATGAATGGATAAGTGAAATTCAAAATGGAAATAAAGGAGCATAACAACTGCAGTATGTCCCCAAACAGCATTTCATAGCACTCCCCGCACTCCTGGTCTTAAGTGGGTTCCCACCCTGTTCTGGAATGTTCCCTGAGACTCGGATAGGGAGAGGATAAACATGTACCATCAAAATGCTGACAACTCAAGTCACTTATTTCCAACACCTTGAGTAGTTATGAGTCTGTTGCTTCCCTTACCAAGTTTGGGAGCAACCTAGATCCATATGTGTGTGTGTGTGTGTGTGTGTGTGTGTGTGTGTGTGTGTGTGTATGTGTGTGTGTGTGTGTGTGTGTGTGTGTATATATGAACATAATACTAGAAGCTGATTATTTTTAGTTGGGTTATAACATAGTGGATCTCGACATGGCTCTACACCTTTCATTTTACTTACTTTTGAATTATCTTTATCTTAAGCTTTATTATAAAACATGTTGCAATAAAATCACACACCAAAATTAATCAGCCCCTAAAACTGTACAACTCAGCGAACTGCTACGACATTAGAATGGTTACTCTGGTCAGAAGCTGTGGAGTTTCTCACAGGACTTTACACTTTCACTATAGAATATATGTTTGTACACTTACCCACCACCTGTCAGGAAACTTCCATGACAGCAGTAGAACTAAAAAAATCAATTAGCTTTATAGAAAATTCCATGACAGTATTAGAATTAGGAAATCAATTAGCTTTATATCCTCTCATAATGCAAGTTCCCTTCCAGCATCCAGTCCTTCCTCATCCCCTAATATTTAACCTTTATTGTTCTTTTTTCTAGATATTGTACTATACCCACATGTATATTTGCTTACATATATTATTGGCTAAACCTGATAAAAGGAAGAACATGATTTTTTAAATCTTTCCAAGATTTTTTTTCTCTTTCTGAGGTCACCTTAAGTCAGCTATTTTCCTGAAAATTTTGTAATTTCAGTTTTCTATAGAGCTAAATAGTATCTCATAATATCACATTTTTTTTATAGATTTTTTTCAGCTGATGGACATACAGGTTGATTCCATTCCTAGTTATTGTGAAGATCTATAAATGATTAAATTAGTCAAGATGTCATCACTGGTGGGAAAGTGGCACATGAGAGACAATGGTAGATCATGTTTAGAGAAAGACAGTCATTTTCCTTTGGGATTGTGTCAATTGGAAGTTGGCTATGGTCCAGGAAATGGCCTCACGACTGTGTGCATATAGGAGACACTAATTAGACAAAGTAAGAAATATATACATATATGTATACTTGAAATTGAAAGGAGACATATTGGAAGGATACACAGAGACATGGAGAGGAAAGGGAGTGATCACAGCACACTGTATATACGCATGAAATTCTTAAGTAAGAAGTAAAGATATTAAGTACTAAATATACAACACAGTGTTAGAAGGCAGCAGTGTTACTTGGCAACAACAAGGATGAAGTTCCACTAGGTGCATGATCATAGGGGAAAATCAAAATGTTAACCTAATTAAAAGAGGGATCATATTTTTTATTCCATTTATAGTTATTTTCCAAAATATGCAATTCTATGTACATAGAAAGTTCATCAGTGGTTATTTAAAAACTGGAAATGTGGAGAAGATGGATAGTAACTGCTAATTAGTAGAGGACTTCTTTATATTTTGTGTTTGATGAAAATACTGTGAAATTGACTTTGGTGATAGTTGCTCAAGACAATGACTACAAGAACAGCTAGATTCCACATCATTACATATGTATGCATAAATGAGATGACTCATTGAAAGTGAGTCAACTTTATGCTTTGTGATTTATATTACAATAATGATGTTTTCCATAGATTAGTTTTGAATACATTAATAGTCCCCATTACATTGATCTTCATCATAGTAAAATATGGAAGTGTGTTGTTTATTCATTTGAGAGAATAGAATTTGGTGGTCTGTCATCATATGGCCACAAAACAGTGCTACTACTATTTCAATAAATATGAATACTTTGGAAAAGTGAGAATTATTTTTATCCACAATATCTAACAACTAATATTGGAAGTCAAAGAACACATGATTACCTCTATGTCTTGATATGAATGACACGTGGAACAATCATTTAACATGTGTTGGACACCACTTCCTCATCAATAAGGAGTAAGGATGAAAAGACTCACTTTCTGAGTTTCAAATTACTTCTGGGTCCCTATTGTTTTTATATTATAACTTGCTTTTTGCATTTGTATATTCGGAGGAATAAAGTTTCCTGCCTATGACAATAGTCTGTTAGGACATCCTTCGCATTGCTGAAAGACATCTAGTATGGATCACACAGATTTATTTTTAAAACTATAGAGTAACACAATTAGATACTGTTACCTTATCTGCAACTCAATCTTTATTTGTGACTTCAGGATCTAAAAATAAAGGAAGCTGTAACCTGTTCTCTATGCCCTCTTCTCCTCTTCATCTTGCTCAAGATTTCCTAGGAGCCAGAAGGGAAAAGACAAGGAATGTGTGACCGTCAGTGAACATAAATTTATTAAATTAGATATGAAATAGAATAATTTGTGGTTATTCTCATTAGTATCAATTAATAGGTTGTATTTAGAAAGTGTCCAATACTGAGTCTTTCAAATGGTGTGAATCCAGGGAAATTTTCAATGTTTCTTGACATATCAATTGGAAGGGTCTAGGATTTAGTGTACCAACACCCCTATGAAATTCTACCCAACTACTGAAAATTTTCTTCTCGTGCATCATTTCCATAATGCTTATCATAAAGTATCTAATGCTTCTAGTGAAAATCTGTTCACAATTGTATACTCATTTCTCACAGATGTCTTAAGAATGATCATTGTAAAAGCTTTGGTGCATCTGACCCTAGCAACTAGTGTCTAAGAGCTCCCATCAGAAGGTGAGAAAACTTATTCTGGCTCTAAATGATACTATCTTAGTATTACACAATAGCACCAAGAGACTAATGCTTGAGGGTTCATATCAAAATTCAACAATGATTTCTTGATATTTTTAAAACTTCTATTTATGAATCTTCATAACAGATCATTGTACCTTGAGAAACTGTTGTGAGCAATATTTCTATTAGAGGATAAAAAAACCCAAAAGATCTAAAGTGCTTAGAAAAGTGTAAAATACTAAATAACATATAAAAGAAAGTTTAACAGCCCCTCACTGAGACTACTGCTATCTACTGAAAATGTATCTGTAACTCCTTAATAATATTTCTAATTTTTGCTTTATAAAAGAATAATGTATGACTCTGCATCTTGAGAAGATAATTCTATCAAGTCAAATGGTTTATAAAACCAAGTCTAACTTCTCAGCCATTAGATGTACCAGTTCAACATTTCCCAGTCCATTAGTTTATTTACAAAGGAGTTGAATTCTGTCATTTAATCTTAAACTGAAACCTACCAATAAGATTCCATGAGATTAAAACATAAACAAGACCAAAGTTTAATGAAAACTATTATTGAACTTCAAAAATGCCATATTAATTGTCTTGACGGTGTTAAAGTGCTGATAGTCTGGGCTTAGAGATAGTTTGGTGGGTAAAGATGCTTGTCACCAACACTGACAACCCAACTTTAATCCCTGGAATTCACACCTTGGAAAGAGGTAACCAACTGTCTAGTGTTGTCCTCTGACCTCCACATCTGCACTATGGCATATACCCTGACACACACACTCACATATAAACAAACAAACAAACAAATAACAAAAAAATTAAAAGTAATGATATTCTATGACATTTTATCATATTCATTACATTTTAAAGAATTTTTTCCTTTGAAAATGATCTATAAGATGCAAAAATATTTCATGTAAGAATTTCCAAGGGAGAGATGATTAAGGGATAAAAATAAAATACTATAAAAGTGGCCATCAAAAGAATATCCATTAAATAAATTAATCTGCAATTGTATAAAGGAACAGTGTTGCCAACTAAAGTCTTATTTACTATGTAACCAAAGGAATAAGAAGAAATGTGAATGTTGCAGCATTTTCTCTGTCCAATCAACTTAGGGCAATGACAGGCCTGTGATTGGACAGGAATAGAGAAGTAGAGCTAAAATTTTAGGGAGAGAGGAGGAGAAGAGAGGACGGAGCAGAGTTGATCATCATGGAGGCAGAGGAAGATGATGATTCAGACCCCACATGGTTATAACAACCAAGTTAAGGTTTTTACAGGGTTAGGATAATTGGGTTAAAACATTGTCTTTATCATTTGGGCTCTGAGATTATTGTATTGGCATCTTGTAAATTGTGATATTATTATTATATAAACCTGATTAGATAATTCAGCCTTAAGAGTCATGCTTTACCAAGTACTAGGTGCTAGATGAATGATTGTGGGGTGTGTAAAGCGTTGTATGTGAGTGAGATGATGGGAGAAAATGGCAAGAGCCCGCCGGGACATAGTGTTGTAGTTGGATGGTACCGGCACTAGAATGTGGTCTTGTAGGAAAGAGAGTTTGTGGGGTGGATTCATTTTTAAATTTTCCACAACATGTGGATATAATAATGAACACAGAATACTTTAGTTCATATTCTACCATTCATTGCTTATTAAAGTACCATTCACTGCTTATTATTTATTGAATTCCAGAGCTAGAAAAATTTACTTTAGAGGATATTGGAGTACAATACAGCAGCTATGAGAGAAATATAGGAGTAGGTTGAGTATCTATGTTTATACTAAAGTTTTTCTCATCTCTGGTTTCTACTGCTACTGAACATTATACATTGTACAATTGTTATTTTACAAAGGTTTTTTTCCCCACAGGGTGGTAGGATTTATGTCACTGCCCTGTGACACCAATCATTTTAATAAATCTTACCTTTTACGATCTGGTCTCAAAGGTTTTTAGCACCATTTCTTCCTATTTTATTGATATGCCAGTCATTAGCTTTGGCCCAGGTTCAAGGGGGAGGCTTAATGTTTAGGTTTCAGTGGAATGATGACAAAGAACTTGTGGGCACAATAACAAATAACCTTAGGAAGAGCTGGATGCTCTCAAAAAAAATCAAGTCACAGATTTTTAGTTTTATTTTTAATTTTAAGTTTTAGTTATGAACAGTAGTGGAATACCACTGAATCATTTTTACATAGTACAGTAATAAACTAATGTTTGCATTTTGTAAGAATAAGTTTGATTATAAGAGCAGAATCAGAAAAGGGTCAGAAGTAGATATAATCAGACAGTACTATTGAAGTAAGCCAAGTAGGAGATTGTAAACATAACTTTTATTTGCCTGATGTAACTGATGTCCCAGAAGCTTACTGTATTTGTGTGCTAACCTAGACCTAGTCCTAGAATCTTCTAGCTTCTGTACAATCTAATCTAGGCCTAGAATGTTTTCAGCCTCTGAGACTTGTTGAATAAGCTCATCCCTTCCTTGTTGTTTTTGATCTCTAATTGGCTCATTCAACTCAGCTGGCTTAAAACTCCTGTCCATGCTGACTGATTCAAACTCAATTCTTTCAGCTTCTGACTAAATTGTTCTGCTTGGCCTCAAACTAATTCTGGCAACCTGTTCTATTCTGACTCTCTTTTTCTTTCTCTGGCTTATTCTGTCTTCACCTATGTCTAGCTTGTTTTCTCTCTACAACCTGTCTCTGTACAACTGTCCCATTAAAACTGCTTCTCTCCTCTGCACTGCTTTCTTTTAAGTCACCTGTCTTTCTTTTCAGTTCTCAATGACAGTTAGGCATATCTAATTTTGTCAAATCTTTCTCTGATGCATAACTTTGTCTACCACTCAATTAGATATTACTTTTCAAATATAGGTGCTTCCTTCTACAAACTATCCTTACTTTCATTGTTTGGGATTTCATTGTTGTGTGTACTAAGGGCATGTCTGTATTCCAGTCAGAGGGATTAAAGTTGTGTTCTAAGGCTGAGCCACACCACAACTAGAAACAGTTTTTTTTTTCTAGAAAACAAAACAATCTAAGGGTTCACAGTCTTCCCTAGCTTCCTCCATCCAGGTTCCTCCTCCAAATGGTTCCAGAACCTTCCTGGACAGCATCACCAGCTGGGGACTAAGTTGAGCCTCTGGGAGACATTTCACATTCAAACCACAGCTGTCAAAAATATAAAACCTATATAGTATGAATATTTTAATTAGACACTGTCCAAGTCAACCCCATACTAAAGATACTGTACTGGCTAGTTTTGTGTGTCTACTTGACACAGGCTGCAGTTATCACAGAGAAGGGAGCTTCAGTTGGGGAAGTGCCTCCATGAGACCCAGCTGTGGGGCATTTTCTCAATTAGTGATCAAGGGGGTAGGGCCCTTTGTGGGTGGTGCCATCTCTGGGCTGAAAGTCTTGAGTTCTATAAGAGAGCAAGCCAGGAAAAGCAAGCCAGTAAGGAACATCCCTCCATGGCCTCTGCATCAGCTCCTGCTTCCTGACCTGCTTGAGTCCCAGTCCTGGCTTCCTCTGGTAATCACCAGCAATGTGGAAGTAAGCTAAATAAACCCTTTCTTCCCCAACTTGCTTCTTGGTCATGATGTTTGTGCAGGAATAGAAACCCTGACTAAGACAGATACCTAATAGCCAAATGTGGCCATGGACAACTAGCTAGCTTTTCTTTCTTGAATAAATATCTTGCAACAGAAGATATTGTATTTTCTAATGAAGGTATTAATGTTAGAAACTGAGAATTGTAGTGATTTGGATATTTTCTCTCTCTCTCTCTCTCTCTCTCTCTCTCTCTCTCTCTCTCTCT
>JADRCD010118296.1:0-17637 GCA_019843815.1 Montemys delectorum
TGTGTGTGTGTGTGTGTGTGTGTGTGTGTGTGTGCATGTGTGTGAGTGTATGAGTGTGTGTATGTGTGTGTATGTATGAGTGTGTGTATGTGTGTGTGTATGTGTGTGTAAGTATGTGTGTGTATGTATGAGTGTGTATGCGTGTGTATGTATGTGTGTATGTGTATGTGTGTATATGTGTGTATGTGTATGTGTATGTGTGTGCGTATGTGTGTGTGTATGTTTGTGGTATCCTGGGTTCTCTTCTGCCTGGCTGTTCCTCGAGAGTGGGTGAGGCCACATCTGAGCCATGGTGATTCCT
Organism: Montemys delectorum; assembly: GCA_019843815.1. Taxonomy (NCBI): domain Eukaryota; kingdom Metazoa; phylum Chordata; class Mammalia; order Rodentia; family Muridae; genus Montemys; species Montemys delectorum. The sequence continues at coordinate 302 of JADRCD010118296.1, forward strand.
CCAAGAGCTGTGGGGTCCAGCACGGAACTTGTTTGGAGCGAGTTACCTGAGGCAAGCCTAGTCTACATGGCTTCCAGTGTTCCTATGGATGATCGACTCCCTGACTGCTGCTACCGGAACAATCCTCCGCAGCCTACAGAGATCATGCACCTATAGCTCAGGGACTCATCACAGAATAAACTTAACACACCCAGCATCTGCAACCACAGTCTTAGTTGTGGGGACCTGGTCTTTCTCTCTTTTTTGGCCTTTCTCATAACACGAGTGTCCTGAGGGCTGGACTTCCCTAGTTAAGCGTGTGGACTGTGTCAGGGCCATGGTTGGGATTTTTCAGGTCCATTTCAACAGTGACTAAAGACCAGCGTGTACATATAGGCCCTGCATCTCATGTTTACCCTGTGCTCTTTGTTTATTTCCCTTGACTGAGATATACTAACCTCTCTGCAGTCAGGGCCTACCCCGAGAGCCATAGGTAGGAATCACTTGGGTATGGACTTAAGCATTCATGTTTCTCTTGAGAGATTGTGTGGGTGAACAAGCAAACCATCCTAGCCAGGCGGGAAATAGGTCATGGAGGTTCTAAATGGACAATGAGGAGGCCCTCCTGGCCTGGGGCTTGTGGATTGCCACATGCCTTAGTCTTCCCAGTCAAATGAACTCCTATTGGCTGATGCAGTCTCATGGCCTGCTGCTGCCGATCAGTCTCCCTGGTTAGGAGGTCTGGCTTCATGTCAGCTGCTGTGTGCTCTGAGTCCCGAGGGCTCTGCTTTCACAATCATCCCATCTTGGTGCTGCTTGGTGGAGCCTGTGGGTCTCTGCACAGCCCTCTCCGTTGTCCTCACCAAGGAAGCTACCAGGTGGACAGCACACATAAGCTGGCAGGGCAGTTGGGAGGCCAAGCAGGCTGGGCAATGTGCACAGACACAGGGCGATTGATGTCCCTCCTCATACCCTTTCTCATTTCTCAGCTAGAGGTGCATGTGCACCTGTCCTAACAATCCTACCCAGACAGCGGCCACATTGGTGTCCTGGCCTCTGCCTGTACACTCTTTCCTGTGGGAGCTGTGAGTTAGGGAGCTGGTGGCTGTGAAGTGGAACACCAGGATAGGCCCACTGTGGTCTTCCTCTTGGAGCTACAGGGACCCACGAGGCTCACTCTTAGTGCAGGACATAATGGAGGTGTGAGTCATGCTCGCACATGGATGGGAGGGGCAGGCAGGGTTCTGGAGGTGTGAGTCTACACTCAGAGATGCTGGGTGCCTAAGTCACTCCCTTGAATGCAGACATTATCTCTGTATTTAATTGGGGCAATGAACAAGCAGACCGGGGTGACAATTGAGCCTGTAGGAGGAGAATCAGAGGCCAAATAAGACCTGCTGCTTTCTTTGAGATGCCTCTTGTACTGGCTGGTTTTGTGTGTCAACTTGACACAAGCTGGAGTTATCACAGAGAAGGGAGCTGCAATTGGGGAAGTGGCTCCATGAGATCCAGCTGTGGGGCATTTTCTCAATTGTGATCAAGGGGGTAGAGCCCCTTGTGGGTGGTGCCATCCCTGGGCTGGAAGTCTTGGGTTCTATAAGAGAACAGACTGAGCAAGCCAGGAGAAGCAAGCCAGTAAGGAACATCTCTCCATGGCCTCTGCATCAGCTCCTGCTTCCTGACCTGCTTAAGTTCCAGTTCTGACTTCCTCTGGTGATGAACAGCAATGTGGAAGTAAGCTAAATAAACCCTTTCCTTCCCAACTTGCTTCTTGGTCATGATGTTTGTGCAGGAATAGACACCCTGACTAAGACACCACTGGAGGTCCTCCCTGTCCTTGAGAGCTACTGACTCCATGGACTGCCATTGGCCCTGTGTCTCAGTTACTTTCCTTGTCCCTGTAACAAAATACATGACCAAAGCAATTTACAGGAGGAAGGATCTGTTGGCTCCTGACTTGAGAAGGTGCAGCCTATCATGGTAGGGAAGACGTGGTGGCGGGAACATGAGGCAGCTGCAGTCAGAAAGCAGAGAGCAGACAGGAAGTGCAGCCAGCTTATGGATCCTGAAAGCCCCCCAACTCCAGTGACCTACTTCCTCCAGGGAGGCTCCACCTCCTAGAAGTCCTACAGCCTCCCAAACAGAGCCCACAGCTGAGGCCCAGTGTTCAAACACATGAACCTATAGGGAAGATTTCACATTCAAGCCACAGCATTCTGCAGGCCCAGCCTCTAACGAAACCTAACCACCTGCCTTGTACGATACCACGGGATGGGGGTATCCTAGGCAGATGCTCCAGTGTCCCTTGAGGACTGCCTTCTGGTCTTTGTCATTTGGCTTCCCAGAGTGTACCTTACTCTGAGGTGCAAGAGTGTCAGCTGCCACGGGGAAGCCAGACAGGTCAGAGACACATTCTGTGATAAGCAGAGCTATTTATTGAAAGCTACATCGACTCAATAATGAGAAAAAATACTCAACAAAAGCAATTCAAGGAAGGGCCTATTGTGATTAGCAATTTGAAGATCCATGACTGTCATGGCAGAGAAGTCTTCGTGTCAGGAAATGAGTTTGTCAGATGGGACCCACAGTCAGGAGGCAGAGGGAGGTGGATGCTGGTGCTCAGCTCACTTCTCCTTTGTATTAAGTCCATGGGATGGTGAAGTAGAAATTTAAGTGCTCTTTGGAAAGTCAGTTGTGTTGGATGGTGTTTTGCTGGGGCAATCACATGAAGGAGTGTTTAGCTGAAGTGGACGCAGGTGAAAGGCTAAGGCAGACTCATGCAGGAATGTTTGGCTGAAGCAGACACAGGAGAGAGGATGTTCTACTAAAGCAAGCATGTGAAAGGACACGTGATGAAGGATTCTTTGCTAACTGACATGCATGCATTGGTCTGTCTTACATTGCATAGTTGAGCTTCTTTCATCTGGACTCCACAGAGAGAAACACACCAAAAAACTTCTGGTGGTGTGCCGCTTGGACGGGCTAATGGGCCGAGTGATGTCAACCGAGACAGACACATGTGCTGAGGCAAGACCCGTGGAGGACACGTGATGTTTGGAGGTTATAAATGGAACTCAGTGGAGAGTGACGGAGGCTGAGCTTGGCTTGCTTATAGAGCCAACTGTGCAATGCTCCTGGGTCTCAGGTCTTCGGTGATCTTTGCTTCCCCGAGAGAGGTACAGCTGAGAACTTCTCCTGGTGTTCCTGTTGGTCCCTCCTGCTGACTCAAGCTGAGGCTGAGGCCTGGCTGTTTCTGCTAGGTCGTGCCACCGCTGCTGATTCATGTTTGCTATCCTGATTCTACTGAACTGGACTGCTGGTGTGTCCATGAAGTGTTTGTGAGTGGATCGAGCTGCTGCAGACCTGTGAACTGAACTGCTGATTTCCTGACAATGCAGATGGGAGTTGCTCCAAACATCCTTTCTAAACAGGTCCACTCCCCCTAACCCCTCCTATCCTTTCTTTTCCACTATCTCTGGTGGGTGGTGGGCTACAAGGGAGGTTAAATAAAGCATTTAAGAACCATCATTAAAAATAGGTTCTGAAAAGAATTAAAGTTACAGGATGATGCTGGGCACATTCAGCCGGCTGGCTCCTCTCTCTTCAGCTAAACTGGGAACACCTCTTCGACACCTGGAGATGTATTTCCAGGGTGACTTTAAAGCCAATGAAGCTGATGATGAAGGTTGAGCTTTTCGTTTAGGATCTTTTACATTCCTGGCAGCAAAGGTGAGAGACGGGAGATGCGGCCCCACTGGGGAGGGCCTCAAGTATGCCCTTCAGGTTTTTCTGAAGTAAGTTTGGAGATCTCTCATTCTCTCCCTGCTAGGGTCCCCTGCTTTGGCAGGCTTAGTCATCACACTGAGACCTTGAGCCCGCTGTAGAATCAGTCCTTTCAATGGTGTACTAAGAAGACACAGCCAGAGGAGATTCTAACCTGAGGCGTGGCAGCCATGTATGAGTTCTAGACTACTCTTGGCCCTCACAGGGCAAGAGGCAGGTGGAAGATCCGAGGGGTCAGGGCTCTGGATGGAGCCTGTATTTACCTCAGCCTGGTCTCTTGTGCTGGCCTCAGGGAGATCTTCCACTGGGGTCCATATGTCCACCTTTGCCCTCAGGTTCACTTTGGGTGGGCCCTTCTCTGGTGGTACCCCACCAACACCCTTTACTGTTATGCAATGGCCCACACATCCCCCCTCAGAAACATTAAATGGGATGACACCCTGGTTGTAGAGATAAAACCCGAGTGTGGACCCTCGGGCAGAAGCAAGGAACCCACTCTGTATTCCAGGCTGGCTTCCAGTTTGTGATCCTCCTACCTTAGCCTTTTGAATGAACTGCAAGACCAACCTTAGGTCCTTTTATTTGAGGGAAAGCGGGTGGGGTGGGTAGGGAAAGGGGACACTGAATCAGGGGAGTTAGGCCACTACTGACAGGGATGAGAAAGCATTGATTGAGTGTGGAAGGGGTGCCACCAGGGGTCTGGCTATATTTAGGTATCTTTTCTTTGTGGTTCAAACGAGATATGGAAGAAGACCAGTGCCACATCCTGCGGCAGACCAGCTTGTTCCAGGAGACCGCCTGGCTATATCCTATGCCTGGCAGGCTTGTTCCTTGTCAGTGAGGAGGATAGAACCAGACATTGTTAACCAACCAGAACCTGTCATTGTTAACAGGGAGAGAAAACTCTGCTGTTGGAGGAGAATAGGTTTTTGGACCAGGGACACATGAGCACATCTTTCTTCTGTTTAAGGAGTATGGGGGAGGTGTCCAGAATGACAGGAAGGAAGGCCAAGTGGTAGGTCAGGCAAAGAGGACCTTGCCCGTCCTCTTAGGACCTCCAATGGGCAGAGGCAAAGGGCTGTCTGGAAATTGCCACGTGTCTGCAAGGAGCCTTCTTCCTTTCTCATGGGCGGCTTTTCCTCTTTCTGGACAGTTCCTGGGGGAGGTTGTGACTACATGAATAGCTAACACTGGGATGTTGGTTAGCAGAGGGTCTGCCTTGGCCCATCTTTTCCCATGGCCCTCCACTGGACTCTAGCCTTGTCAGGCAGTTTGCCTACTCTGCTGTTCCCCAAACCGGCCCGTGCGTGGGTCTGCTATGGGTCGAAACTGAGGTGACTTGGGGGAGCAACTGTGGTCAGAGTACTTAGAATGTCCTGTATAAGAGCAGGGCTGGGTGGGTGGGTGCTCTGAAGGCCTGAGTGTCTGTCTGTGGTGAGCAAGATCATCCTGGGATGACTGACTGGGGTGAAGCAGAGCACAGGCCTTGGTGGATGACACACAAGGGCCTGGCTTTCAGCCTCAGGAAAATGGCTCCTCTTCTCTTGATGCTTCAGTCTCTCGGCATACACAGAGGCAATCTCAACTTTCTTAGGTTACATGTTTAACTGGTAGTGGCTACTGTCCTGTCCACCCTATTTAGAGGGCTCTAGATCTCACCCCACAGGCACAGAGGACCTATGCTCGTGGACGCCTCCCCACACCCCACGGCTACCCGCGTTCCCTTCTCGGGTGTCACCCCGAGATAGGCTGTGCTTGCCATCCTGGCCACCGAGGGACTAGCTGTGGCCTGGATGTCTCTGACTCAGCTAGGGGAAGGTGGCTGGGCAGCGTTCTCTGCTGGGGCCTGAGGAACCACCGCGCCCACTCCTGGCATGCTCTGGGTGTCCCGAAGCCCAGAATCTGGGGCAGGAGCAGCTGATGAAACTGCCTGAGCTTCAGGCTGGTCCCTCCTCTTGGAGGCAGATACATGTTCTTGTTCTGTGTCTCTCTTGTCCCCTCCACCCTCTGGCACTGTTCAACTCACCCCACCCTGGTAAATGTGCTCTGTAGCTCACTTAAGAATGGGAAAAAATTCTAGGTCTCTGTGAAGATTTATTTAGGAAATACATAAACCAGGCAGACAAAATTAGCCCTGTGTAGGTTTTATGATGCTTGCTACGTGCATTTAAAAAATGCTTTGAATGCGGTTCTGGATGCTCCTTTCCAGGGAGGCGAAACATGGTCCTTGGAGACAGAATTTGAGGAAAGTTGAAGGCGGGGACCCAGGACAAGATCTGGACTCTTCCCTGTGTTTTGCTGAAAGAAGCTAGGGGAGCAGAGGGAACCCAGATCCTCCCCCTCTAAGGCCTTTTGTGTGACACTTTCCTGCACTGTCGATCAAGGCCTCCTCTAGGTGCACCATGAGAAATCTGTGCTGCCTGCTTTCAACTCTTCCTGCAGACCAGATGAGCCATGGAGTACCCCAGCTTAGAGGGACCTTCTAACTCAGGAGTGGGCTTCAGTAGGGCGGGAGGGGGTGACCATTTGCTCATGTAGCTCCCTTGTCCTGCTCACCCCATCTCCATGCAGGAGCTAAGAGTACTACTGTATACTATGTATACTATGAGGGTTTGTGGCAGGGGTGTGTGACCCTGGTGCCTGGTGTCCTCGAGCCAGGCCCTCTTCTGCAGAGTGCTTTGCTCAGCCATACGACCATTGCTGTAGGTGGCACTCCTGCAAAGCTAGGAGGCCTTAGATGGTTCTGCCAAGTGAGTTGGGTACTTCTTGGACAGACACAGATTCTGTGGCTTAGGGAACTGGACCTAAGGCATGCTCAGCCTGTACAATGCCAGGACCAGCCCCCTGGTCCCAGCACTAACCCAGGTGGGCTCCTAGTGCCCACTATCCCTGTTGTATAGATCACGCCATTGCTTTGTAGATCACAGCTTCCTCTTTATCACCAGCTCTGATGTGACTTAGCCTTCATCCTAGGCAAGAGGTGGCAGCAGTGTCTCTTAGCAAAGGGACTCTCCAGGGTCCTGGGAGCTGTTGATCTATATCTAAGTTAAGAATGGGTGGTCACATCACTCTGAGAGCCCTGAGGAACAACCCCCTTCTTGTGAGGGTTCAGGGGCTCCAGACCAGATGTGTATCTGGATCTTAGACTGGTCCTGGACCTAGTCAATGTGACCTCTAAGTGTTGGGTTTGGTTCTACCTACAAGTTCTCTGGTGTCCACACCTCAAATAGATGCACTAAAGACCAAAGGAGACACTTTGACATTTCAGAGAGCTATTTTTTTCCTCTCACTGAGGAAATACTGAGGCCTAGAGAGAGAGTCAGGGCAGAAAAGGCCACTTGGCTTGCAGTTCTCAGGGTACATGTCACTGCCAGAGAGGTGTGAAGAGCCTGTGGTTGATCCAGAAGGGAAGGAACAAGGACCATAATCCTGTGACCTCTGCCAGCAATGTAGAACCGGGCCTCCCACTTGCTTGTTGCCCTGTGTGTTATTCCTTGTTTGAGGTTGAGTGGAAAGTTAGACTCTGGGTGTTGGGAGGGGGAGGGAAACCTTATGGGATCCTGCCACATTCCCTAGCAATGCACAGGATTGTGCTGGCCTTGCCTGGTCTGATCTAGCATGACTTTACTTTGTACTGATTGCTAACAAGTCAGACCAAGCTGTTTACTTCTTCATTTCCAGGTGGTGTGAAGATTAATATTGACTGTCAACTTGACTAGCTCTAGAATCACCTAGAAGATGAGCCTCTGGTATGCCTGTGAGGGATCATCTAGACTGGGTGAGAGGAGATGGGGAGACCTATCCTAACTGTGGATGGCATCATTCAGGGTCAGGTCCTAGACTCGGATAAAAACGAGATGGAGAGCTGAGCACCATTATCCATCTCCTGCTTCTTGCCTGTGAGAAACAAAGGTCCCCTTTCTACCACAGGGGCCTTGGAGATGGGACAGTGAGAGTGAGGCAGTTATTTTATTTTATTTTTTTATTTTTCCTGACTTTGTACAGCCTGGTGTTGCTCCAAAATGGAAGGTGCTGACGAAGCACAGACAATAGTTTTGTAATCTCCTCCTCTTCCTCACTAGCTGAGTAACCAGGGAGCCCCATCTCACATATCATGTAGGCTTCACCTTTCCCTATGCTGCTCATGTTTGTCTATTTCTGACTGTGTTCAGTGGCTGGAGAGATGACTCAGCAGTTAAGAGCTTTGGTTGCTCTTTCAGAGGACCCAGGTTCAATTCCCAGCACCCTACATGCCTGCTCATAAGCATCTGTAACTTCACCTCCAGGGGATCCAACATCCTCTCTGGACTTTTAGATACCAAGGCATGCAAGTGACACACAGACATACAAGCAGGCAATCACATAAAATAAAAACATTAAATAGACCAAAAACTAAAACCTAAAACCATGCATGGGCTCCTCCACATCTACATCTTACACCCTCTTCATTTTAAAGCTTGTCAGGTGCATGACCTTGTCATGTCTGTAGGTCCTTAGTAATTTCATATTTGAACTCCTAGTTTGGGTGTGCGTGTGTGGGGGGGTAGTTAGACAGCAGTGTTTGGATGGGGTTGTGGTTTGTGTAACAGGCATCAGCAGTGGGCTAGTGTTTTCTGTTCATTTGTAGCTGGGTTTCAAGGCACTTTTGAAACCGACATTAGTGTGTGTGTGTGTGTGTGTGTGTGTGTGTGTGTGTGTGTGTGAGAGAGAGAGAGAGAGAGAGAGAGAGAGAGAGACGTGTGCAGATGCCTATGGAGGTCAGAAGAGGCTGCCAAATTCTCTGAAACTGAAATCAAAGACAGTGTGAGCCACCCTGTGTAAGGTGCTGGGAACCAAATCAAATGGGTCCTGTGGAAGAACAGCAGATGCTCTTAATCACTGATCCATTTTTCCATCCCCTATTTTTTTTAATGTCTTACACCAGGACAGAGAGGCATAGCCTCCATGTGAAGGAGCTGGGAGACCACAGCCCAGAGGGCTGCTCAACTGGGTCCACAGCAGCCAAGACAGAACAAAGAGTTAGTAAGTAATAACTCAGGATGAATTGAATAGAAGTTAGACAGAGGCCCAGCTATTGTACTGTTTAAGGCATAGTAAAATATAAAGACGCTGTGTGTGTGTGTGTGTGTGTGTGTGTGTGTGTGTGTGTGTGTCTCATTTGGGTGGATAGAGAACCTGCCATCAGAATTTATTTAATTTATAATTATTTGAATAATGATGTGATTGCATTAATTTACAATTATTTCAATAACGATGAGATGGGATTGGCTGTTTCAGGCTCCTACTGTCATGTCTCCCCTGTCATGATAGACTGCACCCTCCAACAGTGAGCCGAACAAACCCTTCCCTCCTCAAGCTGCTTTTATTAGGTATTGTGCTGCTTTATTGTCCCTGCCCCCGCCACCCCCTTCCCAATTTGACACAAGCTAGAGTCATCTGGGAAGAGGAACATTCACTTGAAAAATGCCCCTACTAGTTTGGCCTGTAGGCAAGCCTATGAGGTATTTTCTTGATTAATAATCGTGGGTCAATAATGTGGGAGAGCCCAGCACTCTGTGGGTGGCGCCATCCCTGGCAAGTGGTCCTAGGTGGTAAAAGAAAGCAGACTGAACATGCCAGAAAACAATATTCCTCCATGGTCTTTGCCCTGCCCCTGTGGTCACCCTGGCAAGAATGAGGGTGTCCCGAAGAGATGCATGGCTCTCCCTTTGCCTATCAGACTATCGGGTTCTCTAGAGTCATGGAACTTATGGAGTGTCTGTATATATTAAGGGAAATTATTGGAATGACTTACAGTCTGCAGTCCAACTAACCCAACAATGGGCAGCTGTGGACGGGAAGTCCAAGAATCTAGTAGTTGCTCAGTCTCATGAGGCTGGGTGTTTCAGCTGGTCTTTTGTATAAGCTGGAATCCTGAAGAGGTAGGTTCCAACAGATGTGCTGGCAAGTAAGTGCAAGCAGGGGAAGAAGAGTGAGCCTTCCTTCTCCCAATGTCCTTACGTAGGCCTCCAGCAGAAGGTGTGGCCCAGATTAAAGGTATGTACCATCATACCTGGATCAGGAACTTGCTTTATCCCAGGCTGGCCTTGAACTCAGAGATCTACTTTTCTCAGTCTTCTGGGATTAAAGGTTTGTACTCCCTTGCCTGGGCCTAAGCTTTTCATGGCCACTGTGCCTCAAGATCTCCATGTCAAGATCCAGGTCGGAAGCCTGTGACTTCCAGCCACAAGATCTGGATCACAGGTGTGCCTGCATTTCTAGATTGTAGTTCATTCCAGATATAGTCAACTTGACAACCAGGAAATAAAAAATTGACACGTCCTCGGTGGAAGTCTGAGCCAGCCAGAGGAGTGACTCTCCTGGAAAGAGCTTTGCATCTTGTTGGGCAACCTTGCTGGAGAGGCTGGAGCTGAGACGACGATGGGTCTGTGAAGAGCTGGACCATACCTTGACTGGCACTGTCTAGCTACGCATAGTCCTATTGGAACCTAGACCACACATCAGGACCCTAAAGGTGGTCTTGGTGTGTGAGAGTATGTTCACTGAATTACTTTGTCTCCTTTCCCAATGTGGCTACATTGAATAAAACTCCCTTTTCTGCTTTTCAGTGCTTTAATTGGTTTGTTGAGTCTGGCTTATCAGGGCTGCCAGAATAACTCAGCAAAATTGTCAGAGAGGACAGGAGTGCTTGCTCTTCAAGACATTGCAGGGAACCAGCACTGACTGCCCTCCCTAAACCTCTTTGTTAAATGGAGATCACAGCCGCTGTGTGGAACATGGCAGAAGTGTGCACCACACAGTGCTCCCCACTCTAAAATATCTACTACCATACTTGTCCTCTCTCCTCCCCAACTGCAAGCTGAATGGATGGGGATGCTTAGGGCATTATCAAGGCTTTGAGCTTGTCCTGAAGTCCAGTACTGCACCTCCAAGTTCCCCTGGTGTACTAGCTAGTTTTGTGTGTCAACTTGACACAGGCTGCAGTTATCACAGAGAAGGGAGCTTCAGTTGGGGAAGTGCCTCCATGAGATCCAGCTGTGGGGCATTTTCACAATTAGTGATCAAGGAGGGTAGGCCCCTTGTGGGTGGTGCCATCCCTGGGCTGGAAGTCTTGGGTTCTATAAGAGAGCAGGCTGAGCAAGCCAGGAGAAGCAAGCCAGTAAGGAACATCCCTCCATGGCCTCTGCATTAGCTCCTGCTTCCTGACCTGCTTGAGTTCCAGTCCTGACTTCCTCTGGTGATCAACAGCCATGTGGAAGTAAGCTGAATAAACCCTTTCCTCCCCAACTTGCTTCATGGTCATGATGTTTGTGCAGGAGTAGAAACCCTGACAAAGACACCTGGCTTTGTCATGACCCCAAGTGGACTTCTTAAACCACCTAAACCTTTGAGTTTGTATAGGGCAGGAGGGGCCAGCAAACTGTATAAGGACCATATCTGGTCAGCTTCTGTGTGCTGTGTGAAATAAATTCAAATTTCTTTCATATTATCTCTCTCTCTCTTTCTCTCTCTCTGTCATTCTCTTTTCCCCCTTTCTCTTTGCCTCCCCCCATCTCTCTATTACAAGAGACAAACCCAGGGTCTTTTTTGTTTTTAAGATTTAAGATTTATTTATTTTTTTTTTATACATTTGAATGAACTGTAGCTGTCTTCAGACACACCAGAAGAGGGCATCAGATCCTATTTCAGATGGTTGTGAGCCACCATGTGTTTGCTGTGAATTGAACTCAGGACTTCTGGAAGAGCAGCCATTACTCTTAACTAGTGAGCCATCTCTCTAGCCCAAACCCAGGGTCTTGCACATACCAGGCAAGTACATCACCAGTAAGCAACATCATTAGCCCCTCTTTTACTTTTTATCTTGAGACAACGTCTCATCAAGTCGATGGACTGGAACTCACTCTGCAATGGGCATTCAAAGTCCCGTACTTGAGATCATCCTGTGTCAGTCTCTCCAGTAGCTAGGTCACAGGTCTGTGCCACCAGACACAGCTGGTTTTCATGGCTTCCAAGGAATGCATTTCCGGTAGCTCTGGGCAGGCAGTTCCCCATGCTTCTCTGGCTGGGTAGGAAGAAGCCGGCTGCAGTGGTGTGACTAATTTAGGCTAAGTTCCCACCCAGAAGGCTCCGAGGGAGTGAAAACAAGCATGTATAGTTTAAGGAGATAGGGAAGGAGGGTGGGTGGCACCATAGGGCATGCCTGAACCCAGTCATGGGGACATTAGAATGATGATTCCAATGTTCCCTGGGGTCCCACCCAAGGGCATAGGAAACTGAGGTATTTACCCTCCATAAGTTTCCCTTGATGGACCAAGGATGCTTCTGAAGAACTGGCTGCATGGTTCTCCTGGCCTGGTTCTGTGGCAGGGGCTGAGTCAAGTCCAGGAAAAAAATCCATTCTAGGTTTTGGGGATAGCAAGCAATAAGGAAAAGACAGTTTTGAACTGAACTTCTAGGCTAACAAGGCTGCAGAGGAGAGGCAGACACTGAAAACCCTGCTCAGCTGTAGGTTCATGGTGCTCAGTCCTCACACTGTTACCTTGCTGAAGTCTTGCTGGTCCTAGGGTGGGGCAGTAAGAGGAGTTTCTGGTCTCGCAGTGATAGAGATCTCTTATGGCTGGCCAGGGCTTTGCTCCTCAAAGCTGAGAGACTTATCATCACTTTAGGAATAAACTCCCTGGCCTTGGCCTTCATTATATTCTGCCCAGACCCAGGGCCAGAGCCTAATGCATCCCAGATGATTAGAGGAGGCCTCTAGACGTGGATTTTCCATGTAAGGTCGGGCAGTCACAGCATCGTGCCAGGCCTGGCTGGCTGGCGCTGTGGGTGTGTGTATCACGTCTCTATGGGGCTTCTTGGTTTTGGAACTCACTTCCTGGTCCACAGTGTTGGGAGCCACAAAGTTTATCCAGGGATAATAACCATCGTTCATGAAATCATAAGATTTCTGGAGCTGGTAAAGACCTCAGAGAGCTCTCTATCTTCTTATTGGACAGATAGGGAGAGAGACAGAAGGAGGGAATGGCACACTGGAAGCCCGCATCTTTCAGTCACTTTCAGGTGGGACTGAGATTCACTTGATGCCCTTCCCAGCCTTTTCTGAGAGCAGGAGAGATAGGGAAGAGCTGGTGGCATCCGAGTGCTTGGGTGGCTTGGGATGAGCAAAGAGGGAGATGCTGAGTCAGTTGAGTGGTCAATGTAAGGGTTATCTTGGAGATTCCCCTCTAGAGTAAAAACAGGTTCTGGTGCCTGTACCACACTGCCTCTAACATCTTGTAGAAGGCTCCTCCATGGTCATCTCTGCCAGCTTGTCTCATCAGCAGGTGTGCTCATCACATACAATGCATATGTCTGAAACAGGTTTTCAAAGGATGAAATATGGCCACACATCATGGCCTATTTCTGTGCATGAGCTTTTGGAGTTCAGTGGCCATATCTGATAACTAAGGTAGGGATAACTCTACCCCATTCCTAGACCCTCTTTCTAACTGGTTGGAGTTGTAGTGGGTGCTATTTTGGGGGGTGAGGGTGCGGTCTCTTGTGCCCTTTCCTACTTTATAGAGGGAGAGTTGGAAAGCCATCTGAACCTGATGACTTTTCTGGACTTGGCTATCTCCATGTCCTCTCTGCCTTGGGGTCAAACATGCCAATCAGGGTCCTGCTTCATATTCCAGGAGCTTCTGGATGCTTGACCATCTCCAAGGCTAGGAGCCTGAGATGGTTGCTCCATTTTGCTATGCTATTACTTCCTCCATTAGATGGATGACACTGTTACTAGCCATTTGGGACCCTCTTGCTCCACCCGTAGATGCTGTGGGTAGACAAGGAGAAGCTCGTTGAGTGTTGGTCTTCGGGAGCTTTCACATCTCTCTGTTTGACAGCAGTGAGGTGTGGCAGGAGGCAGCTGGGAGCAGATGCAGATGGGGCACCTTCTAATGTCTGGCAGCTCTCACTCAGGTCTTGGATATCCAAACTCTTAGCTTTGCAAGCATTAACATGGGTCTGGGAAACGGGTTCCTCAGCCCCAACACCAGTCAGTGCTGTGGTTCCTGGCCTGGGTATCCGAGATACTTGGCGTTAAAGACGTGACAGGTCTCTGGAGGATCTTTGGAAGACTGGGCAGTTTTCCAGTGGCCAGGGTATGAAATTTCTTTTCTCTGGGTCTCCACAATCTTTCTCTCCCTCTCTCACAACCAGCTTTTGCTTCTTTCTTCTTCTCCCTGCCTCAGTGTCTCAAGCTGTTCCGCTATTTCTTAGGCCGTCACACGGCAGGCTGCCTTGGACTGCTCAGCCTCATTACTACTGCTCCTTTCTTCACATACCAGCGTAACCCAAACTACTGAGGGTGGTCAAGGGAAGATCACTTGAGGGAAGCCTTTTATAGCATTTAATGTTGCAACGGAAGGAGAGCTAGCACTGCAGTGTCTTCCCCCTGTTGGAAGAATAAGCCCAGTGTTCTACAAAGAAATACACAAAGAGAGAGTAGCCTGGCAAGGCAGTTTTTTTCCCTCAAGGGGTGTACTAGAACCCAAACTGGGCTCATGAACAGCACACACAGCCAAAGTGGTCTCTGTCTTTTGTACCTAATATAGGTGGGAAACTGGGTTTCATCTCCTTGGTGGGTATTGTCCTTGCACTCTGACGCAATTAACTAAAGATTGTTCAAGGGAAGGGTGTGGTAGATCTTGGGAATGTCTAGGGTCTAGAAGTTGGATAAACAGGTACATTACAAGGTGTGTGTGTGTGTGTGTGTGTGTGTAGTTTTACAGATTTTGGCCCTTGTTCTTTTTTTTTTTTTTTTAAAGAGAGTTTTTTTTTAAAGGTTTATTTATTATATATAAGTACACTGTAGCTGTCTTCAGACATCCCAGAAGAGGGCGTCAGATCTCATTACAGATGGTTGTGAGCCACCATGTGGTTGCTGAGATTTGAACTCAGGACCTTTGGGAGAGCAGTCAGTGCTCTTAACTGCTGAGCTGTCTTTCCAGCCCCTGGCCCTTGTTCTTTTTTTGTTTTGTTTTGTTTTTTTGTTTTTTGTTTTTGTTTGTTTTTGTTTTTGTTTTTGTTTTTTGAGACAGGGTTTTTCTGTGTAGTCCTGGCTGTCCTGGAACTCACTCTGGAGACGAGGCTGGCCTCGAACTCAGGAATCTGCCTGTCTCTGCCTCCCAAGTGCTGGGATTATAGGCGTGCGCCACCACCGCCCGGCCAGGCCCTTGTTCTTTTAGCCACCTTTGATAGAAAAAAATTCTCACATACCAGATTCATCAATTGAACCTAAACAACCTGCTTATATAGCCAGAGAAGGGGAGTTTGGGTCAGTTGCAGCATATACATTTGTTTGTGTTTGGACCAATTATTGCAGTTATTTGGTTCCCCATCAGGAAGTGCTCCCCCTCTGGCTAAGGTGAAAATGGGTCCAGTGCATGGGGCTTTGAAAGAGAATGTCCCTTATAAGCTCAGCTTATTTGAAAAGGTGGTTCCAGTTGGTGGTGCTGTTTAGTTGGTGTCACTCACTAGGAGTGGGCTTTGAGAGGTCACAACCTCACCCTGCTTCCAGCAATCTCTCTCAGCTTTGCACTTGTCAAGGATCTGAGCTCTCAGTGTCCGACTCCTGCCACCGTGCAAACTGCTTTTGGCCATGCCTCTGCACCATGATGAACTCATCCCTTTGTAACCACGAGCTACTACAAACGCTCTCTTCCCTAAATTGTCTTTGGTTAAGGTGTTTTACCACAGAACCAGGAAACTAACTGATACATAGGTCGTGTAGAGTTTACTGAGGCTTATGTTAGCAAAAAGGTCTTAGCAGAAGTACTTGAAAAAGCCCTGACTGAGTTTGCCCCATCAGGAATGGGAATGGGGAGCTGCGACCGTGTGTTCCCTCAAGACGCCTGGTAATTTCTGTTCAAGTCAGCCAGTGAAGTAAAGGTGCCAAAGAATTGCAACTAGGGAGTCTAGTGGCCATAGCCCCCAAACTGCTCTTTGTTAAAGAAAAAGAAAATACACAGGGAAAAAATTACAATAAGAATGTAAAGAACACAATATTAAAATAAACAGTGATTCAAACAGTGCTATTAAATAGTGTTTAACATCTTCCCAGTGCTCCAGGGTGGTGTGGGTCTGTCTCATCTGCCTCAGAACCAAAGCCAGACTAGAAACAGGCACATGGATCCTCACAGGCTTTTCCTTAGGGACCTCTCTCTCTGTGACGGGGTGGGGGTGGGGGGAGAGAAGCAGGAATGGGCTTGCATATATCTATTCTTCCATGTATTAGTTTGCTTCCTGTTGCTGTGATAAATACCATGGCCACAACTTAGTAAGGAAGTTTTTGCCTCATACGTTCACATCACAGTCGATCATCAATGTAGGAATGGCGGCTGAGGCTGTGGAAGATGCTTCCCATGGATTGATACTTTTGCTTTTTATACACCTGGAATTACTTGCCTAGTAATGGTATCACCCAAAGTGGTCTGGGCCCTCCCAAATAATCACTAACCAAGAACATGCCCACAGGCTTGCCTACATGACAACCTAGTGGAGGTATTTTTCCCAAACTGAGGATTCCTCGTCTAAAATGACCCCAGCCCCACACAGAGCCTGGGCCGATGCCCTTCGAAGACAGCTCACCTTCCATCTATTACTCTGAACCCAGGACTTCCCCAAGTCCTTTTTGAAGAAAGAGTAAAAGGCACCCATGCCTTCCAGAAGCACTGTGACCGGGCAATGCTCCACAGCACTTCCTCTGTCTTCTATCCTTTGGTCTTGAAAGGCTCCCTGTTAGGCAGCTGTGTCCTACAATGTCTGCACCATGGACTCAGTACCACCACCACAAATTTAGCTCTTGGAATCTCAATCTGGCAGCACTTCCTCCTGGAGGTCTAAGCTACCTGTCTCCTCTCACTCATGTTGGCTTCGTGGTTAGAGGTTTGAATTCTGAGACTCCCACCTCTTTCCTCTCACCCCAGTGCAGGCTGAGAGTGTATGGGAAACTTTGGAGATCTGCCTTGATGCTGCAAGTTAGTGAACATCTCACCTCCCCTCTTTAGAGGCTGTATAGGACAATCCTCTGAGCCAAACAACCACCATCTTTGAGTGTTCAGCTGTGCCCTCCTGAAAAAGATCATCTCAACTGGTCTTGTTGACTCTTGATATTCCCAGCTCTGGAGAGTCACAGGATCCTCCCCTTAGCACTAGTCGCTCACTCTATACCATCCATTGTATGCAGTCCTGCTCTAATTGCCTTGGGGGAGGGGCTAGAGTATACAGGCTGGCGAGACTAGTGGAAGGAATCTCCATCACTGTGGCGGAGCTGACTTTCCAAAACAGCTTTTTGTGGGAGGAGCACCCACACTCAGTATGTTCTGTAGCTGAGCTCAATAAACTCACTGGTTCACCAGAGTAAATGTTGGTGGAATCTATCTCAGTTGGTTGGTTGTCTCAAATTTACAGGGTTGGGTACATGTTTCTTACATTTCTTTAGGGCAGGAATTATAGTACACACTGAAGGGTATACCTTGGGTCTATAGCTTAAAAGTGTGTGTGTGTATATGTGTGTGTGTGTGTGTGTGTGTGTG
>JADRCD010118299.1:0-17611 GCA_019843815.1 Montemys delectorum
TCTCTAGTCCCTACACTTCATTTTAAATAATTTGATGCACTATTTATTTAAGTCTTATAAGTGAGGAGATTATTGCAAAAGATATCCTTTTGGTTTCAAAAAAATAAAAAAAATGACAAAGCTGTATACAGAGTGAAGTTTGTTACTATGAACTGATCATTGCTTAAGCCTCGAATTAATGGTAAACAACTCTAGGTTGCCTTATTGACAAATGAAATCTCATCTATTTGGCCTGATGTTCAGCATGGAAAGAAATAATGCAAGAACATTAATAAGAAGGAGTCTCATTCTCCAAAACATGCTCTGAAGTCATTCAGTTATCCAGCAACCTTATATAAAGGAGGAATGTCCGAGCTTCTGGAATACAGGGTACAATAAAAGGACTTTAGATGAGGAACAAGATAGGAGCATGATCTAGGGTTGGACTAGATTGGTTTTGATACTTTGCCCTTATAGTCAGGGCACCTAAAAAAGTCACAGTGAACCTAAGAGATTAGAAATTTGATATTCCAGAAAGGTATAACAGAGCAGCTTGCTGTGCTCTTTGCCTGCTCTTACTGTGTCCTGGGTCTCATTGGTTCAATTTCAATTTCTCCATTGTGTCTAGTATTATGTCAGACCTCTAAAATAGCTATTTCAGAAGTAGTATCCAAACAACAATGTGATGGGGATAGCATATATTACCATTCTGTGTATTCTAGATATACATAGAGATGCCATGTCTTAGGGAAGAGGAAGCAAATCCTCAGGGAAATTGATCAGAAATAATATTATCCTGATTAAGCCTGAACTTAATCTACTTCTGACATTCCCATTTTGATACTTTTTCAAAATCCAATTAGCTTACACAGATGATTAGCATTTACACGCCTCTTATTTTACAGTCTGCACATTTCTGTCACCATAACTTTCTTTTTCATTTTTAGGATTTTAACTCAAATATAACAAGAAGATTTGACAAGATTTGAATATTAGCTACTTCAGAGCATATGCTACCATTGCAAATTATGCATTCAGATGTCAGAAAGTCATCATTAAAATAGGAAAGCAGGAAGCATTATAAAATCGAATGACATAAAACTTGTGGTAATAACACATATTTACTGCTTGTGTCACTTTTTGTTCCCTGCTTAAAGAAAAACAAACAAACAAACAAACACTAAAAATGACCAATATTGTAGTGTATTGATGGTCCTTCTTGGAGAAGACAAAGAAATCAGTCTCCTCATGCTATAGGAAGTTGACTCGACTTTCTGAAAGCTTTGAGAGATGTTGTGATCCGTGTCGCATCCATCCAAAGCAATACCTGTTTCAGAGTACCCTTTATATACATGAGTTGATAAATCATGCTACTTGATTTCTGTACAGCTTCAAGAGCATGAACTTAAATGTCTTACATGAGTGTTTCCAGTTCATTTAATTTATAATCTATATTTTTTGCATGAATGACAGACAGAAGTGCTTGAGTAGATATTGGGTAATATTGAAGCACTTAAATAAAAAATTTCAGATTCTTCACATTCATTTTGTTCCAAAGGAACATTACAGACAAAGTCAGCCACAGATTATGTATTTAGGAGAGGGGGGACTTTGAACATCTGTTAGTGAAAAGCTACAAAAACAGTACCAAAAACAACCAAAACAAAAAGGCATAGTTCTTTTTATCCTAGTGTTTTGTGATAAGAAATAATGGTGTGAAAGATCAAAAGAACACACATGGTATGCACTCTCTGATAAGTGGTTATTAACCCAGAAGTTCAGAATACAGGAAAAACAACCCACAACCCACAAGAAACTCAAGAAGAAGGAAGACCAAAATGCGGACATTTCATTCCTTCTTTAAAAGGGGGAACAAAATACCCATGGAAGGAGTTACAGAGACTAACTATGGAGCAGAGACCGAAGGAAGGACAAGTCAGCCTGATAGAGCTATCTCCTGAGAGGCTCTGACAGTACCTGACTAATACAGATGTAGAGGCTTACAGCCATCCATTGAACTGCGTACAGGGTCCCCAATGAAGGAGTTAGAGAAAGGAGCAAAGGAGCTTAAGGGTTTGCAGCCCTTTAGGACGAACAACAATATGAACTAACTAGTACCCTCAGAGCTCCCAGGGACTCAGCCACCAACCAAGGACTATACATGGCAGGACTGATTGTTCTGGCAGCATGTGTATAGTAGAGGATTTCAAAGTCGACCATCAACAGGAGGAGAGCCCTTGGCCCTTTGAAGGTTCTGTGCCCCAGTGTAGGGGAATGCCAGGGCCAATCAGTGGGAGAGGGTGTAGTAGCAAGCAGGGGGAGAGGGGAGACAACAGGGGTTTGTTCTTATTGTTTTTTGGTTCTACTTTTTGGTCTGTTTTTTTTGTTGTTGTTGTTGTTGTTGTTTTTTTTTGAGGGGAAACTGGGAAAGGAGAAATCATATGACATGTAAAATAAAGAAAATATCTAATTAAAAAAAAGAAGTTAGAGAAAAGACGAACAACAATTACTAACTAGTACCCTCAGAGCTCCGAGGGACCCAACCACCAATCAAGGACTATACAGGGTGGGATTGAATGTACTGGCAGCAGGTATATAGTAGAGGAACTAGGATAGATCCCTAAAGTTGTCCTTGAACCTACACATACAAGTATCAGATATATGTTCTCATGTTCACATATTTGAGTATACATACATCACACACACATATATACATACACTATATATATATACACACATACATATACACACACACACACACACACATATATATATATATATATATATTTGTGTGTATTATGCATAGATAACTTTAAAATGTCCTCTACAGAGAATACCTACTTACAAGCATGCACTCATATTTTCAGTTCAAATTCTTACTACTTTGTCGCCTTACAAATCTTAGTTATTTCAAGATAGTGCCCTGATTTAAGGACAAATTCATACAAGTCAACCAGAAAATTTGACACTTTAAAAATAATGCATAAAGTTTTATGAGGTTTGTCCTGAAGCTGGTATCAATTTGTCTATCCTGTTGTATGTTTCAGTTCATACAACAACCCCTGGTGTTGGTTGAATGGCCGTATGAGAAGTCATGATTGATTTGATCAAAGCTGCATCTGACTGCAGCTGCCTGAAATGAATTTTCCTCTCAGGAACTTATAATTGAAATGCAAATTTCCTACTTGCTTTATAGAAACACAGCTAGAATTTATGCTGGAAAGACAGTACAGTTGGCTTCCACATACATGTAAAACTGTATGAATACTCACACACAGGGGTAGGGATGAGAACTGAAACAGAGGAATATTCTAGGAGAAAATACATCTATCTCTGAGGATATGAAAGCATGAAGAACTCTGGGTACATTTTGACCTCATATTATTAGTCACTCCTGAAAATCCCAAATCTTTCACATCAAATGCCTTTTAAGGTTCAAACATGTTTGAATGAGTTTCTAACCTTTGCAATTAATGATACCTAATGTATCCTTAATGTTAATGAGAATAAGCTGTGTCAGCAACATATACAGAAATGGTCATCATCCAAGTAGAGGAATTTAACTGAAGCTCAGTGACTTTAGTGTAACTCAAGTCCAGCCCACCCACATTCAGAAGAGTCTATGTCTCCTCCCACTCTGATAGTCCCTTTCCCTTCCAGTAATTAACATATGGAGATAAGGGTGTATATCCATCTTTATGCTAACACTGGCAAAACAATATTGGGAATTTGATGGGAGAAGACTGAATGAACTTATTTAGACAACCAGCAAAAGCGAGTGACTAAGAAACATAATATATATAGCAGATATGTGGAGGAAACATGTTGAAAGCTGAGGCTATGGGCATTAACAATTTCTGGCCAAAGAGTAATAAATTCGTGTTATAGCCATCCTATGAATGTGGGTATGGAACTTCATAAACTCATACCTTCTGACTATATCATTGTCAAGGGTAGCATAGTAAGTTGTGTAATTGTCAAAAGGCTAGTTTATTGGCTATAGCTTTTTTTCTTCATGATTGAATGCAGTGGTATGAGGGAAAGTAGAGAAAGGAGGGGGTAGGAACTCACTACATAAAACCATAAAATATAAAACAGCATGAAATATATAAACAAAGGTTATTCTAGCACAGCAAAGATCAATACAAATGAAATGTGGAGGAACCCATTTGTCATGGGCTGTATATTCCATAATTCTGTCGTATCTTATTACTGGGACACTACACATTTTGTTGAGTATCTTAAATGATTGCATCATATGCAGAATGAAAAGTTTCTTTTTAGCTACTTTGCTGACCTACCAACCTCAAGTAGAGAATGCAAGCTGATTCTATACAGTGATGAGAATCTAGATCATCCTTGTCCTACAGAATTAGTTGCTTTATGATATATTTTAGCACACACATTTACAGTACTGACAAGGAGGATAAAATGGAAGAAAACATCAGGCCAGGACATTTAAGGTCTAACTTTGCCCTGAAAGAGTTGTAAATACAGAAGGTCATTGATCCAATATTTGTAAAGCATCATCGCTAATATCTGCAGTGTTTTGTATTTAACTAGAGGTCACAGAAATTGTCTTTTGTATTAGGGTATGAACAAAATAAGCCTCTAAGCGTCTAGATGCTAGACACTAGTGTTTAGATGCTAAACAGTTAGAGCAGCCCTTAAAGCCATAAAGTGACAGAGACCTTGATGTTTCCTGCACTGTTTGCCTTTCATCCATCAACATATCATTTGACTCTCCACCTAAGAAAAATAACCACCTGACAGTAGGACTTTACTAGCTAGTGAAAGTAGTTCTCATGTTATGAAAGTGTATTTTACCCAGTGTCATCAGCCAGGTGCCTGTGGCCTGATGAAGGAAGTCACCTCTCTGAGGTACTTCTGAATACATTTGAATTACAATGAAGATAACAAGATTCCTGCAGCCTGCAACTTATCCATTTTTAGTTATTTATCAACACAGTAATGGGATTATTAGTAAATTGCTTTTCCCCCCAACTTGATCCATTTGACTTCTTCCATTTGCTTGCATTATCGGAAAAATAATTTAATGCATGATAATGAATTCTAAATTTGCATAAATCATCTCCCTATGTGATTTATAATCCTGAATTTAATATAACCCCAAATACCCACATGCAAGGAAAGCCTATTATATGTGTAGGCATAATTCTCATAATCATCCAATTTATAAGCTGAGCAATTGAAGAGATCAGATGACCTCGAGCCACTCAGAAATGAACCTTCTCTCTTTTTTACCTCTTTATTGGTCTGTCAATTAGAGAAATTTAGCATATTTCCATCTTGTAGTATTTTCAGCAGTGCATTAATGTTGAACAAGTAATTAGATTTCCTCAAAATCAGTTTGTTTTTTACACTAAGAAGAGCAGAAATAAATATGATTTCAGCTAATTTATTTATACACACAACAATACATTTTGTGATGGCTTAATAAATATGCCAAAACTAAAGCATGAAAATGGGATCATAAAGAAAGAATGAGCATAACCCATTACTATCTAAGAAAAGGGAAACTGAGTGGATTCTTAGTGAGGCATTTATTGCCTCATCTCTAATACCAACACTTAGAAAACAGCAATTACTTATTAATAGGTGTTCTACACATATTGCCATGTTAACCATTTTATTTCCATAAGTATCCTTCAACGTCAGCACAATTATTAGCTATAGTTTACAAGTCAGCTTACTGAGACGTGAAATGATAATGCAGATTCAGTAAACTACAACTGCAGCAATGAGTGTTGATCACTGATCATTGAGCAAACTCTTCCAAAGTATAGTCCAGTAAACTAGTATTAATTAGAAATTGGATGTGTCTGTTGCTCATCATTAGTAGGCTAGGTCCTTCTATGAGGCTTTTTTCTGTGGAGCACGATGTGTAAAAGAAGTTACACTAATTCTTTGTATTGGCCAAACATAAAAGTGTTTTGTGGCACACATGAATATGCAGTGATAATGATTAATCAAAAGAGGTGTTCAAAGACGTGTCAGAAGGGAAAAAGATTGTGGCATTCATCTTGGAAGGAAATTGAATAGCATATTAAAATTGTCATTAGGAAGAAAGCATCCTGTCTTAACAATATCAGAAAGAACAGCTATTAACTAGCAGAAGGAATAAAAAAAGCCCGGACAAGTAGGGCGTCTATGAATTGAGGTCTTACACATGAAACAGTATCATATATTTGCAAAGAGGATAAAATTATGGAATTATTAAGTTTCTCACCTAACCATGATCAAAGCATAGTCCTGTAGTCTTTTAAGAGTGTCATGTTTTCTTTTAGGCTAATAGGTGAAAACAGAAGAACTCCTCAGATTCTGTGATTCAGATTCTCCTGGGAAGTCTTTGTTCTGCTTTGACAATAGACTGGCCACTTATCAGCTGATAATATCACTGATAACAAAGGTGGAGAGTAGAAGGCTCACACCACTCTTGAGATCCCTTCTGGTATAGGAACAGTAGCTACTGCACCTGTACAGGTCAGAAATGCCCAGGGAGTCATAACAACCCCCCTTAGGGACATAAGATACAGAGCAAAAGAAACAGGAAAAGAAAAAAATGATGCACTATTGAAAAGATGTGGTGTTGAGCAGAAAAAAAAATCTTAAGGAGAAATGAAGTGGCATAACTAAAACAGATATTAAGGGATGAGACGGGGAGAGAAAATAGCCACAATAATGCCAAGAAAAATAGACCTCAGTTTTCCAGCTGTGGACCATCTTTAAAATAGATAATGTAAAACCTTCTGATGTATTTTTAAAGAGTAATAATATGGAGTGAAACAATACTAAGAGGTGTCCTAGATTCTGGCAGTATGGCTGCACAAGGGGTTACTTGTCTCTCGTTGAAGATATTTATCAATGTGGGAAATAAATCCAGCCATTCTCTTTGCATCTTTGGCATCTAGCTAGCAGACATAATGTTACTGGAATTTGGAGCTCAGAAGGGTCCTTCCTAACAGTTTATTAGCCACAACTAAAGAAAGTGATTTTGGCTAAGATGAGTAGAAACTGTCAGACAGGGAGTGGTTTCTTTCTCTAGAGCTACAGAAACCAACTATTTCTATTTAGAGAGAGATGAGTTCTGGAGATTATTAAGAGATTATTGAGGGCTAGATATATTATAGGTGAACAGACATAGGTCAGGAGAGGCTGTGAACATAGAAACTGCACTTTGACCTCTGGGTTACTTTGGAAGTTCCTGTCACAACCCAGGAATTGAAATTTACCCTATTCATCTCACTTGGTTAGACTCAACTTAAGTTTCAAACTGTGCTGCTTCTGTCATTGCTGTATTCGACATACAAGAGGGAAGGAATTCAAAATTCTTTGAACAAGCAAGGAACACTGAGTAATACTGATCTCTTTTAAACCACTGCATTCATTTGCTAATTACACTGCTTAATTTTATACCACTGTACAGAAATCATTTGATCATTGTGTGTAATTCTGTACCTGTTCAATTATGTAATCTTTGCTATTGTTTCCATGCACAATTCACATACAAGTCCTTTTTATTCTTGCTTCATTTCCTTTCCCTTTCTAGTCCATTTCGATTTTATTCCTTTAAAATGTTAATTAAATTTAATTAATTTAATTTTATATGTAGGGTCCATGACAAAGCACTTATATGCCATTCAGAGGACAATATTTTGGTGGCAGTTCTCTCCTTCCACTTCCTGATTCCTGGGGATAAGCCTTGGTGACCAGAGTCATTTTGTGCAGAGTTATTCTACCAGCTCCACTTTTTAAAATTTTTGAGTTGTCAAACTATTTATAGCATTAACACCAGTGACAGGTTGCTTCTAAACTTGATGATATCACCAGATAAACAATTATGCCAGACTATAGTTATGGCAAAATTTTAAAAATGTCAGTTCAGCAGTACCAATTAGAATGGAGTTTCTTTTTGACATTTTAACTACAACCTTCTTTGGCTTTAATCATCTTTAAACTATGTGGACCCTAATTATGCAACTTTTTCTCTTCCTATTCATTTGTCTTTGTTCTCCAATGATCTAACACTAACATTAATTCTTGTCCTTAACCAGCCTACACTCTTTTTATCCTGAAATTTAGTAACTAATAACATATACTATTCTATCTTTGATTATGTATCTCAAAATGGATATAAAAGTTAGGAACACTATATTTGTCTTGATATTACATTTGCAGAGAAGGCTTATTCACCATTTGCAGCATTGTCAGTATTTTATGCTCAGAGTGACACCTGGTACCCTGAGTGTATAAACTGATACTTTTGCTACTTAACTATGACTATAGTTCACTGTGGAGGAATAACATCTTAATCCTACCATGCCATATCTATTTGACTATTTCAAAGTTTCAAATGAAATAGTACATCTTATGAAAATAATCCAGTCAATGAAATAATACTAGAAGAATATGTCTAAATGCAAGCACGAGAAGTGTGAAAACTCAAGGCAGCCTGAACTCCACCACCAAAGGGTTTTATCTTATAGTAAAGAATTCAAATTAGAGTAATTGTATGATGAGACAAAGAAAAGCACAAAGGTTTATTTAAATAAAAGAGGATTCAAAGGAGCACTTGAATTATCTCCAAGAAACATGTAACGGTAAATATGACTGCTGACTTCTCAGCAGAAATCTTAAAAACATCTTATGATGCATTTTAAATTCTGCAAGACAATAACTTCCTTCCTCAAATACTATATCTAGTAAAAGTGTCCATTACAATTGATAGAGGAGAAACTTTTCCCTGAGAAACAAACAAAAAAATCCATAACCATTAACCAAAACTACAGATGATACTTGAATGAAGAAATAAACACACCCATGAAAACAGAAAAGAACAAATCATCATTCGAAGACAGTAATTAAGCAAATGGTATAAACACTCTAAAATCTAGCAAGATGACTGGCATTAATATATACTTTTCAACAGCTTTGACTATTAATGGTATAAAATTTCCAAGTAAAAGCCATGGACTAGAAGATCAGATTGCAAAAGAGAATTTATGCATTTGTCCCCCTAACAAACTCTCCTCACTGTCAAAGACAAACCAAATATCAGGATGAGATAATGGAGAGTGACATTTGAAACTAAAGGAATTAGAATACTAGTAGATGATACTATTCTACCTTCTGACAAAGGAGACTGGAAAGAAAAGTAGTAGAGAAGATAAACAAGGTCACTCCATATTGGACAAGGGAAAACACATTTAGAGTTTCTAAACATACATGCACCAAAAACAAGATCACAAAAACAATATCATTCATGAAATGAACTTTACTGCATCTGAAGACCCAACCATAGTGAATAATTTCAATACCTCACATTCATGAATAGGGAGAATAGTCTAACAATACCTAAGCAAAATATTTCTGAGATAATTGAAAGTAGAGAAAAAAATGAACCAAATATATATTCAGTGAGCATTGAACCAAACACTGAGAAAATAAACATTATGAATAGTACAAGGGTTTTCTCTAAACTAAACCATATTATAGGACATTGTATTAGACAGGGTTCTCTAGAGCCACAGAAGTGATGAACTGAATTTTCTTTCTCTCTTCCCCAACCCCACCCTTGAATATATATGCAACTCCTATATTCTTCAGGGTTCTCTAGAGTCACAGAACTTATGGGTAGTCTCTATATGGTAAAAGAATTTGTTGACTTAGTCTGTAGTCCAACTCCCAACAATGGTCAGCAGCAGCTGTGAATGGAAGTCCAAGGATCTAGCAGTTGCTCAGTCCTACAAGGCAAGCAGGCAAAGCAGAGAGAGAGAGCCTTCCTTCTTCCAATGTCCTTATATAGGTCTCCAGCAAAAGGTGTGGTCCAGATCAAAGATGTGTGCCACCGCACCTTTAATCCCAGATGAACTTGGAGATCTTTCTGTTTTAATCTTATGGGATTCATAGCAACTATGCCTCAATATCTCCATGCCAAAATCCAGGTCAGAAATTTGTATCTCTCAGCCTCCAGATTAGGATCAAAGGTGAGCCTTCCAATTCTGGATTGTAGTTCATTCCAGATATAGTCAAGTTGACAACCAGGAATAGCCACTACAATCCACCCCTTGTCAACTTGACAAAAATAATATCTCATGTCCACATGAAACAATAAGATCATGAATACACCTAACATGATATAAGTATTCCTTGTACAGTTGCAGATGCATTTGTAAATTTACAATAGGGCAATATCCCTTGGGAACATAGTGTTTCAACTTAAATACCAATTGATATTAAAGAAGATGGAAGAAAGACAAATGTATTCTTAAGAGTATTCTTAATAAAATAAGACAGAAGCATTCATATTAGTTTATAATCCTTGTTTCTGTAACTGATTACATGGCCTTAGCTGGTATTTATAACTACCTTCCTCTACTACCTATTATGTGTTTCCTTTACCCTTAGCAAGCACCTCAACAGGTCTTGGCTCTTTTCCTGGAGGAGTGACCCATACCTTCATTCCTGGTGGGTCTGTATCCTTTATCATCTTGCTTGGATTAGGCTGTTGAAATTTCCCATTGACTTTAATCACAGGACATAGTAGTACTAAGAGACACCCGAAGGGATCTCCTGCACTCCAGACATAATCCTGCTTACCTCCATTGTGAGGAAGTAATCCAATTTCTCCACGGTAATCTGCATCTATCACTCCTCCTAATACTGTTACTCCTTTCTTAGCCTGTTGGTATAAGGGCATTAGAAGGACAAAATGACCAGGGGAAAGTCTGAGCTTTCAGTTCAATGGAATGATTGTTGTGACTCCTGGTAGGAGAACTCCCCCCTCTGGAACCAAAACTTCTAGGCCAGTAGAACCTAGAGTTATGGGGACAGGAAGCAAAAATTTTCCTAGAGGGCCAGTAAGAGTGATAGTGAGTGGAACTTTTCCCTTTTCCACCCCTTGATACCTGGACTCATGGATCCTGGCTATGGGGGAAGCTGTAGTATCTATTGGAAGCTGATTCAAAGCATAAACTGCCTTCTGAAGAACTCTGCCCCAGCCCTCATTGTTGCCACTTAATTGGAGCTGTAACCGTGTCTTCAAAAGGCCATGCCACCTTTCTGTTAGAATGGTGGGTCCAAGTAAAACCTCCATTTCAGCCACCATGGCCACTTTGTTCATGTGCCCATTGAGCAATGACAGGGATGGCTGGGGAAAGAGGATGACTTGTCCACAGAATGGATCATCCTATCCACTTGATTATAGAACTCTTCCTCAGATGAAGTCACCTTTTGGTGAGCATTTACATGGGACACATGCATGTTTGGAGAGATCTCTCTCTCACTAATTTTCCAATTGTGATCTTTTCAGGTCCCTAAGCACTCAGCCAATCCATTAGCTATACAGCCCATGAGTCAGTGAACCACCATACATCTGGCTATTTCTTCTTCCAAACAAACTGTGATACTATGTGAACTGCCCTAAGTTCTACCCACAGTGAAGATTTTCCTTCACCTGTATCTTTCAGGGTTGTCCAGAAAGGGGCTGTAACCCTGCAACTGTCCACTTCTGGGTGGTGCCTGCATAACATGTAGAACCATCAGTCAACCAGGTCCTAGTCTTCTCTTCTTCAGTCAGCCAATCATAAGGAACACCCCATGAGGCTATACGTGCATGCTTGGCAGCAGATGGCATTATAATAGGAGTAGAAACCATAGTCATTTGAGGAACTTCTTCATGTAACTTGCTTATACCTTCAGGAATTGCTCTGGCCCAATCACATATATACCACTTCCATTTGATAATAGACTGCTGCTTTGCATGTCTTACTTTATGATTTGGAGGGTCTGATATTACCTAGCTCATGATGGGTAGTTTAGGTCACATATTAACTTCGTGTCCTATTGTCAAACTTTTCAGTTTCCACTAAGACCCAATAGCAGGCCAAGAGCTGTTTTTCAGATGGAGAATAGTTGTCTGAAGATGATGGTAGAATTTTGCTCCAAAATCCCAAAGGTCTCTTCTGTGATTCACCTACAGGAGCCTACGAGATTCTCCAAACAGTATCTCTATCTGCCACTGACACCTCAAGTACCATCAGGTCCACTGGATCATATGGTCCAAATGGTAGAGCAGCCTGCACAGCAGCCTGGACCTGTTGAAGAGCCTGTTCCAGGCCCCACGCAAAGCTAGCAGCTTTCTGAGTCACTTGTTAAATGGGCCTGAGTAACACACCCAAGTGAAGAATGTGCTGTCTCCAGAACCCATATATATATATATATATATATTTGTGTGTGTGTGTGTGTGTAGTGTGAATATATATATATGTATATATATAATGTAAATTCCCACAAGTCTAGGTGTCTGTATATGCTGGAATCATGAAGATGTAGGCTGCCCTATCAGTGAAGGAATGATGTATGTAAGACAAGAGCAAGCAGGCAAAGGAGTAGAATCTTCCTTCCTCCATGTTTTTGCATATGCTTTCAGTAGAAAGTGTGGCTCAGGTTAAAGGTGTGTTTTCTGATTTTAAGATCTGGATCAGAAGTATTCCTTCCTACCTCAAAAGTATGGACTTCAAGTGGATTCATCCATATCAAACGAGGAAGAAGATTTCTCATAAGTGTCCCCTCTGTATCTGGAATAGCTCATTATAAATGTCATCAAGTTGATAACTATAATTATCAATCATACATTAAATTAAACTAAAGCTTGCAGAATATCTATAGCCTCTCATGGTCTGTCTGACCACAATAGACTAAAGGTAAAAATAAGTAGGAAGAAAAAACTATATAAAAACACAAATTCAAGGAGATTAAACACAATCAATAAAATTAAAAGTGAAAATGAAAACATTTTGCCAGACAGCAATGAAATTTGGAAATTCCTAAAGACATACCTTGAAAAATTTAATGCCCATAAAAGTAAAATATAAAATAAGTCAAT
Source organism: Montemys delectorum (assembly GCA_019843815.1). Classification (NCBI taxonomy): domain Eukaryota; kingdom Metazoa; phylum Chordata; class Mammalia; order Rodentia; family Muridae; genus Montemys; species Montemys delectorum. The sequence continues at coordinate 12,887 of JADRCD010118299.1, forward strand.
ATATTTCTAGACGTAGATAAACTACAAATATCTAGCCAAGTTGATATAATGAAATGAAATATCATCAGGGAAATGCAAATCAAAGCAACCCTGAGATTCCACCTCACACAAGTCAGAATGGCTAGGATAAAAAACTCAGGAAACAGCAGTTGCTGTCGAGGTTGTGGAGAAAGAGGAACACTTCTTCATTGCTGGTGGGATTGCAAGCTGGTACAACCACTCTGGAAATCAGTTTGGTGTTCCTCCAAAAATTGAACATAGTACTACCAGAGGACCCAGCTATACCACTCCTGGGCATATAACCAGAAGATGCTCCAACATGTAATAAGACACATGCTCCACTATGTTCATAGTAGCCTTATATATAATACCCATAAACTGGAAACAACCCACATGTCCCTCAACAGAGAAATGGATACAGAAATTGTGGTACATCTATACAATGGAGTACTACTCAGCTATTAAAAAACAATGAATTTATTAAATTCTTAGGGAAATGGATGGATCTGGAGAATATCATCCTGAGTGAGGTAACCCAATCACAAAAGAACATACATGGTATGCATTCTCTGATAAGTGGATATTAGCCCACAAGATTGGAATACACAAAGTACAATCCACAGACCACAAGAAATTCAAGAAGAAGGAACCAAAATGTGGATACTTCACTCCTTCTTAAAAGGGGGAACAAAATACCCATGGAAGGAGTTGCAGAGACTAACTATGGAGCAGAGACTGAAAGAAGAACAATCGAGCCTGATATAGCTGTCTCCTGAGAGGCTCTGATAGTACCCGACTAATACAGAAGTAGAGGCTCCTAGTCATCCATTGAACTGAGTACAGGGTCCTCAATGAATAAGCTAGAGAAAGGACTCAAGGAGCTAAAGTGTTTGTCGCCCCTTAGGACAAACAACAATATGAACTAACTAGTACCCTTAGTGCTCTCAGGGACTAAACCATCAACCAAAGAGTACACATGGTGGGACCAATGGTTCCAGCAGCATATGTATAGTAGAGGATTGCAAAGTTGATCATCAATGGGAGGAGAGGCCCTTGGCCCTATGAAGGTTCTATGCCCCAGTGTAGGAGAATGTCAGGGCCAATAAGCAGGAGAGGGTGGGGTGGTGAGCAGGGGGAGGGTGGAGGGGGAAGAGAACAGGAGTTCTTTCTTGCTGTTTTTTGTTTTTTGTTTTGTTATGTTTTGTTTTGGAGAGGAAACTGGGAAAGGAGATATCATATGACATGTAAATAAAGAAAATATCTAATAAAAAAATTAAGAATGCTGCTAGATAGTATTTATAACACAAATAGTTCCCTGAAACTAAATATAAATAACCATATAGCAATCAAAGACTATTATAGGTCAGTCTCCCCTATGATTATAACTGTAAATAGTCTTTTTTTTACTTTCTTTTTTTTATTAGATATTTTCTTTATTTACATGTAAATTTTTCCTTTCCCAGGTTCTCCTCCAAAAATCAAACAAACAAACAAAACCAACAAGAACAAACTCCTTTGCCTCCCCCCTCCCCATGCCTGCCACCCCACCCTCTCCCACTTATTGGCCCTGGCATTCCCCTACACTGGGGCACAGAACCTTCACAAAGCGGAGATCCTTTCTTCCTATTGATGATCGAATTTGCAATCCTCTACTATACACATGCTGCCAGGACGTTGACTAATACAGATGTGGAGGCTCACAGCCATTCATTGAACTAAGTACACCGTCCCCAATGAAGGCGTTAGAGAAAGATTCTATGGAGCTGAAGGGTTTGCAGCCCCTTAGGACGAACAACAATTACTAACTAGTACCCTCAGAGCTCCCAGGGACCCAACCACCAATCAAGGACTATACAGGGTTGGACTGAATGTCCTGTAAATAGTCTTAATAAAATATTTCAAATCTAATTGACAAACAAACATATTCATTATGATCATGTTTCTTGTTTCCAGAAGATAATGGCATTTCAACATAACTACAACATACCATATAAATCAGCTTGGGAACAGTATCATACTTTCATCTGAGTAAATATAGAAAGCAAATTTTGACAATATCCACCATCTTTTTCAGATAAAATCTTGAACGGAATATGAATATAAGGAATATATCTGAACATAATGACAAACTAATATATGCCAAACCAATAACAAACATTACAAAAAATATTTTTATATTTCCAATATAATCAGGAATTATACAAAAGTGTCTACTTCCCACATTTTATTTAATATGGTACTTAGAACATGCACAAGAACACAAAAGAAGAAAAAGAAATAAAATGGACCCAAAAATAAAACAATAAGTTAAAGTATGCAGATGATAGGTTTCCATATAATGAGAACTTCAAACTCTTCCAGTAAAAGCTTACAACAGATTAACACATGCAGCAAAAGAAAAGAATACAGATTAACATACAGAAATCAATATTCTTGCCATGCATTAGCAAACATGCTGAAAGTCAAACTAGGACAGCATTCTCATGCAAAATTGCTTCAATAAACAGAGAAATGTTATAGTAGTAGTACTAGTAGTAGTACTAGTCGTAGTGAACGCAGAAGGAATCCCTTCAGAGTAACTATATTTAAGGAATGAAGATCTTTACCAAGGAAATTAGTAAACATGGAAAAAAGATATTTAAGGGAAAACTAAATGAGAAAGATCTCCCATGTTCATTGACTAAAACAATTAATTTTTTAAAATGATTATAATACTAAAATTAATGGAACCAATACAATCCTCATCAAATTTCCAATGGTACTGTTTTCAGAACTAGAAAAGTAAGGATATAAAATTCATATGTAAGCTCAAAATTCCTGGTTAAAAATCAGTAATCTGAGCAAATAAACAGTGCTGGGAATATCACCACAAGAGATCATAAAGCTAAAATATCATGGTGCTCCTACAAAACTAATATGAATATCAATATGATAGAATATAGGCTCTAGATACAAGTCTACAGATACAACCATCTGATTTTGGAAAACATGAGTACTACTGCGAGCAAAAGATAGCCTCTTCATGAATGCTCCTGAGAAAACTGGATGTCACCCGGTAGAAGAGCTGGTCAGAATTCCAAGAACAAGTGAGAAACTTGGTTCCTTATCTCTGATTTATATTCCATATAGTCCCACTGTATAGTAACTGCTTCAATGCATAAGTATATAGACAAAAACCTCCTAGAATGAACAAAAACATCTGATAAAATAATTCTAAAACTGGGAAGATGTAGTTTCTTGAAATGAAATAAGTTTCTATGCAGCAAAGGGAAGAATCACGTGAGGATATGGCGAAAATTTTGGACAACTATGCAAAGTGAAACATAATATCTAGAATGTAGAAAGAATCTAATATATTAAATATCAACTAATCAAACAACTGGTCAATAAATTGATTTTACTTAAATATTTGATCAATAAATATGATTATACTAAAATATAAATGATCAAGAAGCTTTAAAAAATTAACATTGTAGTGGTTTGAATAAGAATGATTCCCAGAGGCTCATATCTTTGAATGCTTAGGAACTAGGGAGAACCTTCTGAAAGGATTAGAGTAAGTATGTCACTGGGAGTTGGTATGAAGTTGAAAAATCTATGTCTATCCCAGCTTCTCTTTATCTCTGCCTACAAATCAGGATGGAGTTCTCAGCTACTGCTCCAATGCCTGCCTTCATATGGCCATGTTTCCTGCCAAGGTGGTAACGGAATAAACCTCTGAAACTGTAACAAATCCCTCAATTAAATACTTTTTCTTACTAATGTTGCCTTAGCAGTGGTGTCTCTTCACAGAAATGAACAATGACTAAGACAAACGTTGTTAGCCATCATCCAAATGTAAATCAAATGTTCAAAGAGATGTGGCTTAATTTCAATTAGAATATCAGTAGTTATGAAGATACTGAGAAATGGTGGTAAGAATGTGAAGAAAAGACATTTGTTGGTGGAAAAAATGTTCATGTACCCAGTGTGGAAATCATAGAAGTTTCTCAAAAAATAAACAAACAAATAAGTATTGAACGGATATATAAATCTATCAACAGTGAGAAGGTTGAAGAAAGTGAACATATACACACAATGAAATATTATTAAGACATAAAATGAACAAATGCATTGTAACTAACAGAGGGATGGGTGTAACTTGAAATTATATTAAATGAATTCAGTCTATTAAAAACAAAGCCAGCTATTGTATGCTTTTGTCTAAATTAGCAGGCTGAAGAGGACTAACAGGAAGGAAAAAAGGGAGGAAGACAGGGATTCAGAAAGGGCTATGGTGCTGGAGATATGCTTAAAGGTCATTAAACATTTACATTAAAATGCCATAGTAGATGCAGTGCTAGGGCTGGAGAGGTGGTTTAGCAGAAGTTTCCAGATTTTATAGAGATCACGAATTAGGTTCTGAGAACCTATACCATGTAGTTCACAAATACCTGTAACTCTAACTCCATGAGATTCAGTGCCCTCTGCCGACTTCTGCAGGTATACACACACACACACACACACACACACACACACACACACACACACACACGAGAGAGAGAGAGAGAGAGAGAGAGAGAGAGAGAGAGAGAGAGAAACAGAGAAAGAGACAGAGAGACAGAGAGAGAAAGAGAAACAGAGACAGAGACAGAAAGCACAAGACAGAAAGGGAGAGACGGAGAGACAGAGAGAGACAGAAACAGAGAGAGACAACAAAAAACCCTAACCATCAAAAAAAAAAAA
>JADRCD010118301.1:0-22994 GCA_019843815.1 Montemys delectorum
TTATTTCTGGATTGTGTGCCTCAGCACCAGTTTTCCATCAAATGTTTTTTCACATTTTATCTATTCTCTTATATATGGATTTTGAGTACTTTGTTCGGGTTAACTTGAAGTGTTGATGAATTTTTAACTCTTTTGTTATATATTTATTATTTAAAACTCAAAATAACATATTATTTGCTATCATAAACCTTGAAGGAAGACAAATGCTACTTATAAACCTAAAATCTCCCTATTCATTTGAAAGGGTCTTTATCTTATTTAATAATTTAAATTTCTTTCTTAAATATTATACTTTAGCTCAGTATTTAATGAAAACTATGTATGAAATGGTTTATCAAAATAATAACTGAAGCCTACCAAGTAAAATCTAGGGCTCTGGATATATTTCCTTCAAGGCACTCACTATGTAAAAGTTGTAATTATCTCACTTTCTACCTTAGAATATATAAAGTTGGCATCAATAATAAAGATCTTACTGAGTGCTTCAAAATGCCTCAAGTGAGTCTTTAATCATATTCACTTGACACTTTCTCTCTCAGACCCTAAAGAAATTCTTATCCTTGAATTTCAACTGTACCTGGCTTTCTTGGCGTTTCCCTTCTCTAGGTTCTACATTCTGAGTCTCTGTCTTCTTCTTATTCTCTAATAAAGTCTGAAACAGGAAATGACTTCTTTTTTATGTGTTTACCAGATTTATTAACAAAGTTGAATACAATTTTTTTATTAGATGTTTTCTTTATTTACAATATCTCCTTTCCCAGGTTCCCCTTCAAAATAAAATAAAATAAAATAAAATAAAATAAAATAAAAACAAAACTAAAACAATTCTCTGTTCCTTTCCCCTCCCCCTGCTCACCATCCCACCCCGTCCTGCATACTGTCCCTGGTCACTATTGTGGATTCCAGCAAGTGCTGGCTGACAGGAGCCTAATATAGCTATCTCCTGAGAGGCTCTGACAGTACCCAACTAATACAGAAGTAGAGGCTCACAGTCATCCACTGAGCTGAGTACAGGGTCCTCAATGAAGCAGCTAGAGAAAGGACCCAAGGAGCTGAAGGGTTTGCAGCCCCTTAGGACGAACAACAATATGAACTAATTAGTACCTTCAGAACTCCCAGGGATTAAAACTCCAACCAAAGAGTACACATGGGAGGATTCATGGCTGCAGCAGCATGCGTATAGCAAAGGATGGCCAAGTCAGTCATCAATGGGAGGAGAGGACCTTGGCCCAGTGAAGGTTCTACGCCCCAGTGTAGGGGAATGCTAGAAAATTACTTCTTAATTATTATGTAATTAGTTAAAGCAGTGAGAGTTAGAATTAAGCAATTATTTTTAAGGTATTCAGATGGGTAGGAATATATTAAGTTGTGACTTGAAGTCAGGTCTTACCACCATGCAAATTTAATGTGTTGACTTTTTAAGAAGCCAATGTTTCTTTCTGTAGGAATGCCCTTTTGCTTATATTGCAAGAGTTTGCTTGAATGCAGCCATGGGTGTCATTCATTTTTGGGGTCTTATATCATGAACATGGTTGGTAAATGTTGCTGGTTTTTAAATGTTAGATGAAGGCAATATATGTGATCATGAAGAGAATTCTATTGTCTGTCTAAATCATATCCAAGTTAACACAATATTTATTGTATTTATGCTTACTGAATAAATGAGAATGAAACTATCCATGTGTGTTTATGTGTGTGTGTGTGTGTGTGTGTGTGTGTATGTGTTTGTGTATATGTGTGTGTTCAATGTGTGTGTGTGTATAAGTGTGTATATGTCTATTTGTGTGTTTGTAGTGCAAGTAGCGCTTAATAATTCCTTCTTTGTCTTTCAAAGAAAGAGGTTGATAGGCATGGAGTTGGGACAGTTGCTCTGGCTTTCTTGTTCTCCTGAAGCTGACTGCACCATGGCCTCATAATCACAACATAGTTACTTGGTAGGAGAATTAACTGACCACTGGCCAAGATGTTAGATGCTTTGAAAAACCTGCAGTGTTTCAGACATATGAGTTACTCAAGCATACTTTGAGTTATATAAAACTAGCTAAAAATACAATGATAAAGTAAATTAGTCCAATTCATTTATGTTACTAAGGTGAAAAATGGAATAAGAAAAAGATAGCCCTATCTGTCTAATAATTTGTCTTTATTGGTTTGACTAGATAGAGACAGGAAATGTGCCTCTCTGCCATGGGCCATCCAGTCTGGGCCTCCCTCAACCCACGGGAGAAACGGGGTCCTAGTCAGGTCGACAAGGTGTAGGTGAAGAAATGGTGGCAGAGAGGACACATGGAAGTACAGGATCTGAATGTATTTCTTAAAAATAGTACCAGACTTTTACAGTCATTGCAAAAGAGAAATTCGAAATCTGGCAGCTCAGCAGTTGAGGTACATCTGAGGCCACCTGAATTACACTGGGTCTAAAGCAGCCACCTCTTCTGGACAGGTGCTGCACCCCCCAGGCCAAGTGCTCTGGGCCCGGGGCTGCGGACTAAATGAGGCTTGAAGCTTGAATCTGAATGAATGAATGAATGAATCTAAGTCCTAGTACATCTAAGTTCTACTTCTAGTCAGTCTAAGTGCCCCTGCACGAAGTGAAAACCAGGCTTATATGGTATACAGAGAACAGGGCAGGTGACAGTCACATCAAGGTCTATAAGATCACATAAGCAAGGAATGGTTACATCAAAGTCAGTAAGACTAGGTATCTAGGTATGAAGCGGGCAGAAGAGTAGTGATGCCCTCCCCGCTGGGGCTATTGTGGTATTCCCATGCTAATTCTCTGGGTCTGCTGGAGGCAAGCACCAGGAAGTTCTAATCTAGCAGTTTCTGTTAGTGCCCTTAAGTGAGGGAAGCCCTTCGATTACTCTCTGGTATGTAAAACATTTCTGACTTCTGTGGGACTGCCCTGAGAATTCTATGTACCTGACCTCTGTTGCTAACTCTGAGGACATCCTATCTGATAAGGCAGCTTCCTTGTGAGAAATCCAAGCCAAGGACAGCTAGGTAATAGGATATATTGGGACATTGTGATGGCCAGGAAACAATGCCCAATCTTAAGTTTAGCCATTTGCAAATCATTTCTTGGGGTACCTTTATGCCTAAATAAGAAGGCATGTTGACGATTGGAAAGACTAATCTGGAGCACATCTGAGTTAGGAGATGCCAACAACTGACTGAACGCCCCGGAGGCACAAACTCCCTTTGGAGTCATAATGCCTCTTTTCCTTAATCAGGCTTTTACCCTCAATATCGCAGACATCACTGGAGTAGATGAGTGGACGTGGCACCTCTCAATGGTCCATTGTCTAGTAAAAACTACGAATCTGGAGCATGTGTAGAACAGCTAAATATGTGACACGAAGACCTTCAAATAAAAGGTGAAGGTGCAGCAGGGACCCTTGAAGGAAGAATCTCATTGCACTTGATTCTATCACGTGTTTAGTATAGTCTGGTCATTGATTAGGGTCCAGGGCTATGGATAGGGTATATGGTAGCTATGGGGAATCTATTCTCACCATGAGCCAAGATTAATGAGACCTATTAAAAGAGGTTTAGGTGCCTTTCCTTGCAGAAACGGTGGTCAAAGATCCCAAGTTTTGCAAACAAGCAGAATAAATAATAAATAATGACTGCAAAACTTCATAGCAGAGGTACTGACATGTACCTTTTAACTTCTATAAATTCATATTGATATTCAAATAAAGGGTTCTATCAGATATGTGCTAACACAGCATGTATCTGCATGTTTGCATAATGGAGAGCCACTAAGCAATGTTTGAGAAATTATGACCCTTGTTATAAACATAATGTTTAAAATCAGTAAACTAATAATTGTGAAGATGTAGTATTTATCATGCTGCATCTAGTTTCTGAATTCAATCATCTTATGTATACACCTTCCAAAGATAATTTTACGGCAGGCTTTAAAAGTCCTTCACTGGTTTTGCATAGTGGAGGAGAAAGTCAGCTAATACTTTTCAGTTGTTTTCTAATCTACATACTTGGATAGAAAAGTCATGAGAGAGAGACAGCTGTTCATTCAGTTTAAATTCCAATAATAATTCCTTTAAGGAACTGGGTACTTACTGATCTTGCACTTTAATATAATGAAAGAAAAAACATTATAGCCTCATGCATAAGCAGTATAGTCCAAGAATTATGCCCCATTCTTCACATTTATTATCACATGTAACCCTCCCAGTATCTTTAGGATAAATAAATGTATGCAGATAAGTGTACGCAGAAATGGAGTAATAGAGAGGTTAAAGCACATGAAAGCCTAGGCCTAGATTTGATTCTTGGTTTTCTGATGAGAAGAGATTTGATTTCCTGTGTGTCAGGTTACTGAGTCCTGATGACTTTTTGCACACAAGAAAATTGATTGCACATTAAATGTCATTAAGAAGGATGTTAAGTAGCTGTCATGTCAGGGTAGTAATAAGACTAAAATTACAAGAGCACATTCATGAATGATACAGGTTCATTGGAAATGTGAAGCTCCATGAGCAAAATTTATATGAAAAACAAATCAAGTTTATTGATAGTTATGCAATTATGAAACCACATATTCATAACCTGGAAAATATGTTTTATATCTTTTATTTCATATTTTTCTTTTATCAGACATATTTTTTGTTCCCTCCTTCAACCCCCACTCCCCTCTCCTTAACAACTTACTCCTTCCAACCCAGAATCTCTCATCCATCTATAATTACCTACTCTATTTCCCTTTCCTAATAAGATCTTTATATTCTAGAACAATGGTTCTCAACCTTCCTAATGTTGTGATATTTTAATATAGTTTTTTATGCTGTGGGAACACCCAACCATAAAGTTTTTATCATTGCTACTTCATAACTCTAATTTTGCTACTGTTATGAATTTTAGTGTAAATATCTGTGTTCTTCTATGGATCTAAGTGACCCCTTTGAAAGGTCCATGACCCACAGATAGAGAACTGCTGTTAATCCCTTAGTCTATACATAACCTCTATGCTTCTGTGGACTGTAGATTGTTTTGAGGGGTGGTATGGAAGCCTAAAAAATAGCCTTTCTAAAATATATACATATATGAGGATGATCTAAATGAAATCACCACATAATGAGGGAGACGGAATCCCAGTTGGCCATCTTTTGTCAACAAACAAAGCTACCAGTATTAGGATTGGGTTATGTCTAATTGAATTATTGGCCCAAGGTGTCCCATAGTAATCCCCAAACGACCAAGGTTGTTTCCATGACAAAAAGTTTCTTTCCAAAAACTGAGAGCAAGGCCTCATTTCAGGAAGTAATGCCCAATCTACTCATAGAACATGAAGAAGTCAAGCTAGTACCTACATAGAGCCTTTACTCCTACATTCCAGCATCACTGGTACGAGAAGGCACTCTGCATGCTATCAAAGGAGAAATATAAACAACAAGCCAACCATAACCATTTGATCTATAATGATGTTCTGCCTGCAAGACATTCTTGTAGAATGGTAGCACAAAGCTTGTAGGAGTAATGAGCCAATAACTGACTTCCCTTAAGGTCCATCTCATGAAATGGTGCCAATACTCAATACTGCTTCAGTAACAAAGAACAAGAAACTAGATAGCCCAGGAATCTAAGATAAAACCAAATACTACTAAGGTGAAACACCAAAGCCAATCCAAGAGCAAACCAACAAAACCACAGAGACAAAATGACTCATAAGGAGATACTCCGCCAACCTCATAGATTAGTGTCTCGTTCAGTAGTCAGGTAAGATTCCCCCGTGTTGCTGCCTGCAGCTAAATATGAGCAGGTTTTCTAGGAGAGGAGTGGGAGCCTGGGGAGAACCGGACTGCGAGAGGGCATAAAAAAATGGGGCTGAGCCATGGTTATGCTTTCAGTCTGCCATGTGTATTCAACTGTGTAACAAGTAGGTAAGCAGAACACCCCCCCCGCCCCCCCCCAGTCCAGTCCGTCAGCCTGTCAGCGGGACCTTGGGCCTTTCTCACCAGATGAGGCTGGCACCACTCAGCCATGGCCACGCTCTGTGTAGAACCCCGGGTGTGCTGTCGGAACCCCACCAGCGCCTCTCTGCCTGGCAGCCACTGCCTTCCGCCAGCATCATGCTGCCTGGCGTTTATCGCCCTGAGCCCTGTGGCAGACACTGTGCCACCGGGGCCATGCGGCCCAGCGCCCTGCACCTCCATCTTTGCTGACTCCTGCCACCTTGAGTAACCAGTTTTAACTCCCCTGTGTAAGCAGTTTCTCAGCCGGGCAACTTAACTCAGCCTCCGCTGTGTATTTTGTTTTGCTTTTGTATTTTACTATTTTTATGTATTTTTATTTTATTTATGCCCTATCCCTCCTAAATACAGTTCTTTGACAACGGACAATTGCCTAACAAAGTTTCCGATTCTGACTGTTGCTACTGAACCCTAAAGTGAGGACCACACAGTTGAATACACATCCCGGACTGAAAGCATAACCCTGGCTGAGTCCCATTTTGTATCCCCTCTAGCCATCCGGGTCTCCCCAGGCTCCCACTCCTCTCCTAGAAAACCTGCTCATATTTAGCTGCAGGCAGTAACACTCCTGCAGCAGAAGAGAATACATAATGAGAGCCCAGGAAACTCCACTGGACAGCAGGCATCAGAGAATGTAAGAACTTTAGGGTATGGAGAACTTAAAGAAAAGAAAGCATTCTAAATCAGCTTGGCAAAGATCATATGAAATCACAGAGACTAAAGCAGCATGCTTCAGGTCTGTTTTGCATGTATTATGGCTTTCCGTTTAGTGTTTTTATGGGATTTCTGAGTGTGTGAATGAATGAATGCGTCTCTCTGATTCTTGTGTTTTCTCTTGGATTGTTTTCTTTCTGTTGGTTTGTTTTGTCCAACTTCAATGTGATAGTTTTTGTTTTTATATTATTTTATTATATTTTATTTTATTTCTTCTTTTTTTATTGGATATTTTCTTTACTTACATTTCAAATGTTATCCCCTTTCATAGTTCCCCCACCCCAACTCCTGTCCTGGGAGTCCACTATAGAACCCTCCTTCTCTCCCTGTGTCTATGAGGAGGGTATTCCTCTGCCCACCCTCCCACCCACTCCCACCTCCCCACACTCAATTGCCCTACACTGGGCCATCTATCAAGCCTTCATAGGACCAACGACCTCTCCTCCCATTGATGGCTGACAAGGCTATCCTCGGCTACATATGTGGCTGGAGCCGTGGGTCCCTCCATGTGTATTCTTTGGTGGGTGGTTTAGTCCCTGGGAGCTCTGAGAGGTTGGTTGATATTGTTATTCTTCCTATGGGGTTGCAAACCCCTTCAGCTCCTTCAGTCCTTTCTCTAACTCCTCCATTGGGGACCCTGAGCTCAGTCCAATGGTTGGCTGCAAGCATCCACCTATGTATTTGTAAGGCTCTGGTAGAAACTCTCAGGAGACAGCTATAGCAGGCTCCTGTCAACAAGCACTTGTTGGCATCCACAATAGTGTCTGAGTTTGGTGACTATATACGGGATGGATTCCCAGGTAGGGCAGTCTCTGGATGGCCTTTCCTTCAGTCTCTGCTCCCTCCACATTTTGTTTCCATATTTCCCCCTTCTAAGAAGGACCGTAGCATTCACACTTTGGTCTTCCTTCTTCTTGATCTTCATATGGTCTATGAATTGTATCTTAGGTATTCCGAGCTTTTGGGCTAATATTAACTTATCAGTGACTGTATACCATATGTGATATTTTGTGATTGGCTTACCTCGCTCAGCGTGATATTTTTTAGTTCCATTCATTTCCCTAAGAATTTCATGAATTCATTGTTTTTACCACTCAGAATGGCTAAGATCAAAAACTCAGGCGACAGCAGAAGCTGGTGAGGTTATGGACAAAGAGGAACACTCTTTCATTGTTGGTGGGATTGCAAGCTGGTACAACCACTCTGGAAATCAGTCTGGTGGTTCCTCAGAAAACTGGGCATAGTATTACCCGAGGACACAGCTATACCACTCCTGGGCATATACCCAAAAGATTCTCCAACATATAACAAGGACACATGCTCCACTATGTTCATAACAGCCTTATTTGTAATATCCAGAAGCTGGAAAGAATCCAGATATCCTTCAACAGAGGAATGGATACAAAAAATGTGTTACATCTACACAATGGAGTACTACTCAGCTATTATATTATATTTTATTATTGTCCCTTAGAAGCCTGTTCTTTTCTAATGAGAATCAGAAATGGAGTGAATCAGATGGAAAGGGAGATAGAAAAGGACTGAGAGAAATAGAGGAAAGGAAAAAATGTAATCAGTTTACATTATGTGAGAAACAAAGTGTGCTTTAAATAAAATGAAAAATGAAAATGGATTTTAATATAACATATTCTGATTTGAGTTTTCCTTTCTCCTACAGCCTCAGTTTCTCCACATGTCCCTTCTATCCAGATCCACACTGTTTCTTTCTCTTATTAGGAAACAAACAGGAATCTAAGGAATAGTAATACAACAAAATAATATAAATTAAAACAACCAAATCAGAATCATTTTATGTGGAGGGTAAGAGAACTCTCTATGACAATATCACAAAGCCATACCATCAAAATTACCAATTTATAGTCACAATTTCCTTACCACAGTTTAGTAATTAGTCTATCATCAACCATGTATAACAATCTAGAGACAAGGCGAGGATATGAATTACAAATTTGTTTGTTTAAAAAAGTTTGTGTGTGTGTGTGTTTATTTTCATTTACCTATTTATAATTAAGCAAAATAATAGTTTACTGATTATTCATCCCCATCACTGGGTTTAATGTATTAGGAATATTGTAAAATTTTATGCAGATGGAACTATGCCATCATTGAAAGATGTATATGGATTTTTTTTTATTTAAGTTCTATGATCATTTGGTTCTGCTTCTTTCCACTTGCATTTTTTTTAACTTTTACTTTTCTTTCTTAAATTATACTCCTTCTTCACCTTTTAAAATGATTTTATTTAAGTTAATTTTACAAATATTCTATGTGAGTAAGGGAGTTCATTTGTTATAGCATGTGGAGAGAGGTCCGAGGACAGATTTCAGGAGTTAGTCTTCCCACCGTGGTTCCAAGATTAAATTCAGGTTATCAGGCTCCTTTGACAAGTGCTCTATGTTGTTTCTCTGAGGTAACCTTTCTAATGTTGCCATCACTGGCCTTGAACTTTCTATGCAGCTATGAATGACTGTCAACTCTCTATTTTCCTGCCATCATATTCTTGGGGCTGAGATTGTGTCTCTTCTGTATCCAGCTTCTTCCTGATTCTTTAAACAATGTCCCTGGACATTGTCTTAGAATCTGTATTTCCTAATGACTCACAAGCTTACATCACTAGCCAATACACTTCCCTGGTGAATTGTTTCAAAGTACTCATTTACACATTTTAAAGTAACTAGAAGAATGACTTCAAACTCATCCTTAAACTTGATGAGTGATTAGCTCATCCTGAATGAACTCAGATGACATCATCTCAAGTTTCTTTCAAATAAGCATCAAAATTTCTGTTTCTTCAGTATTTTTCATTAGTCTAATAGTCATTGTCATCTGTCATCATCTGTTACACTGTCTATGTAAATGACCCCTGTAGTACTCTGCCAACTGGTGCTACAGATTTGCAAGTGGGGTTTCTGCTGCCCAAGGCCAGGAACTTTTCTGACTAAGATTTATTGATGCTTTTATTTACATATTTTATATTGTCTCTTTCTTTAAAATAATTATTATTTATTTTATGTAGATGTACACTCTAGCTGTCTTCAGACTCTAGAAGAGGACATCAGATCCCAACCACAATTTAATGCCATTGACATTTTCCTTCATTAATAATGAGTTCTAGTCAAAACTATATTTTTGTTAACTTAGAGGAGATATGGATTTACTTTTCTACTTGTAGAAACTATACACAATTTCAGTTCTTTCCTTATTTCCAGAATCTTTTCTTATATGCCAAAGAGATATATGTGGTCTCTAACCTGGTAGGTAAATAAAAAATTTTAAGGAATCAGAGCTAAAAAAAATTCCAGAAGATTGAGTATCAGATGGAATATAATACTCAAAAGTAATCTAAATTACTTTGTCCAAGAATGTCCAATATAACTTACATAAGGACTTCCATGTGGATGAAAATAGTGTTTGACAAATGAATAAATCTTTGCTCTTTCTTTCCAATTTAATAATTAAAATTTACATGTCCTACATGGCTTAAGTCTTAGAGTCCTGGCTAGGTTCAGTGACAGAATGAAAGGACAGATAAATATACAGAAAAGCTAGGGTCCAATGGGCTGTGCTCACTCTGGCAACTTAGCACTTTCAGTGCAGCAGTCTAGAACCACGATGTGCTCGTTGTCTACAGAATAGGGTAGAGGAGTTAGCTAGCTTCAGCAGTTGCAGCCTCTAAACATCTGGGAGGAGGAAATTGCAGTTGCCAGTGTTTGTACACACTGTCAGCATTGTATTGGGGTAAAGGGAAGCATATATCATTCCTACGATCCTCTCCCAAGTGGAAGGCTGATCACATTTGCCTTTGACATGGCTGTGTCGATATGAAGCAACATGCACTCACTATTTCAGGACTTCATCTAGTCTTCACACATCCATGCAGGGCTTTCACAGCCCCACAGAAGGCAATGTATGTTCAAGTTTGTTTTAGAATATAAGTATGTAGAAGAGATAGTAGATCAATATAGAAAGTAGTCAGAAATTGAAATTAGGCTTTGTAATATTTTCTGTGAGTGGGATCTCAGCAATTGCTTGGGGAAGGTATGAAAACAAAATATTTGAGAATGGAAAGAGTTTACCATTCTGGAATTGCAGCTAAATTAGTATTTGGTCTTAAGAACTGAGAAATTAATTTATCTTCTCTTTTTTTCACATGTCAAATGAACTTTAAATTAATATACAATGAACTGCGTTTTTCTGAAATTTAAAAACTGTAGGTTTTGTTTTATGCTGCTACTGTGTAATGAAATAATATCATTCTAGCAAAGGTTCAGGGTGTTCCAAAAGTCTTTTTGACTTTTGATAATATCAAAGTTAAAGGTCATGATACTATTGTGGTAGGAACATAGTAGAAACAAATATGCCAATAATGTAATTGGCAACGTAAATATTTTAGATGTTTTGAGTGCAGGGACTGTACTGTACATTAAGATTATGATCATCATAATTCTAGCAATGTATTCACACTAAACAATATCAGAAAAATAGCATTAGTATTTGTACTGCTAAACAAATTAGCTAGTTAAGGTTTGGAAGTTTTCTCTTGTTTGAATTTTGTGTGTTTATTTTTTATCATTATTTTGATTGAGAGCATAGCAGCATAATTATAACATGAAGTGATATATAATTAAGAAGCTTATTTTTATGATAGTAGGAGTACTTAGTGTTTGTTTTAAGGAAACTGTTCGTTCCTCATCAAAAGGTAAAATGAGGTAGAACTGGTAACCAATTCTTAAATGTCAAATTTGGGTTTAGGTCAGGAGACCTGATTGCTGATTTCTAGTTACAGAATTTCCTCAGTACCTTAACATTTCTTTTGTTCAAACTCTTAATCAATAGGACAGCAGAAAAGCAAGAAGTCCTGCTGGAGATTTAATATAGCTGGTTTCAGCAGAAACTGTAGACACCAATTCAAAGAAAGAGTGAGCTAAAAGGAAAAAACATATCCCTTTATGGTCTTTTTAATTTTTGTGTGCCTGGAGCTGGGGAATTCCTGCCAGTGTGTTCACCTTAAGTGTCCAATTGAGTTTTAAATAACTCAAGTGATTGGCCTTTTACTTTTGCTCCTGGGAACTTGTTCTGTCATGTAATAGAACTGAGTTTTAAGCAATTCTTCTTGGTACATTCTCTCTAGGCTCCACTCAAGAGACAATTTTTTTTCCTCTAAAATTTTGTGTACATAAAGAAATCATTTAGGAGCAGAGAGAGTATTGTGGGATAGAAAACAAAACCCTTGAAGTTAGGCAGGTGGATTCAACAGTGTGTAGGAGTTGAGCTACCACAGCAACGGCCAGGAGAGGAAACATGGTGGGCAAACAAGGTTGGTCAAAACAACAACAACAACAACAACAACAACAACAACAAGAAAAACATAAGAACACAAGGTCTAAACAAAAGTTGACATCCAAAAATAGACTGGGAATATTTCAGGGAGCTTCAGCCCCAAGTGATCAATAAAGGTGAGAAAGGGAGCACAAGCTTTCCCAGAGAAGGTCCACTTAATTTGTTATCCAATACCAAGTAGCCCTAGAAACATACATCAGGCAACATCGGATGGATTCTTCAGGTTGTATTTATATGCTGATCTATTTGTGTGCATAAAAATCAGCAATGGCAAAAGAAGAAGAATGGATTTTTGGGTTCGGAAGTGATCATGGGAAAAAGAAGAAGTCAGTTATGTAATTATGTTTTAATCATTCTAAAAAGAAAAAGAAAACTAGGTAGAAAGAAAGAGGACTCTATTGATAAATGTTTAGAAACAATACTTTATAAAACCAGCAGGAAAAAATTTGGCCAATTCTCAACACCATGAGCAGAAATGAACCTTATGGTTCAAATTTCTGTAACATCTGAGGTTTTGTTTAAATCTAGAATTGTTTACATTTAGTCAATTAAAAAATATATTTCTATCTGGGTTAAAGGGAATAATGTGTTGAATTTAATGTTGGCTGGAATGACATTTGGGTCTGGTTAAGCAACTCTCCTCTGAAACACAATGAAAGTATTTCGTTTCCACAGTTAGTCACTTGTTCCAACATCATTTCTTCCCATCTCTTTTGGTCTCTTGTGCTGGGTATTTAAAGTTGTGGATCTTATGACGTAATAACAAAAAGGCACAAGTAGAAATGCAGGATAGACTAGTAAACCCAGAGTTTTTTTCACTTAGGCTGTTCCCATAGTCCCAGAGTTTACTGGTTTTGACATTGTAAAAGAAATATGTCAGATTCATTTATAGTATGCTCTTAGGAAAGTTATTCATAAAGGAGTTATGCTAACAACCTATCTATTCAAGCCAAAATCACCATGTTGAAATTAAAATTCAACTTTTCCTATACTTATGCATGTAAATGTATATATATATATATATATATATATATATATATATATATATATTCCCAATAGCTACAGAAAAACTGTTGCTACTATTAATACATAAAATACTACAACTACTGTGATCTTTATGTAAATATCACATGAATTATATATAATTTGAATTTCTGCAAATATAACCTACATTGTCAACTTTGGAAAGATTTTCCAGCTTACTGTATTGAGTTGTCATTGTACAGAAATTAATAAACCCATTGGTCTAGAAATTTGAATCTAATTTTGTTTCCATTTAATCCACCACATTAACTCTGTAGAGTCCTATTTACACAGGTTTGATTACAGAAACTAACAAAATATTCTCTAAATTAAAGAAGTAGATACATCACATAGATGAAATATAGAATACCGAGATGAATGGATAGATGATAGAAACATAATGGATGGATAAGTTGATGATCAATAGATGATGAATTTGTGGGGGTATAGATTGTATGAGGTAGGAAATGAGTATGCCTTGCATTAATGACACACATGCCCAAACACAGCTGGGACTCAGACACATGGGAATTTCAAGTCTTTTTCTGGGTCAGGATCAGGAGGCCAGGGCCTTCCCCTAGTCCACGTATGGATGCTAACTGTGTGTAGAACATAAAATCTGTGTGTCATCCTCCCTTTCAATGACAGAAGCCTGAAAATGACCCCTCCTCAGAGAACTGTCCCCAAGATTAGCTAACACATCTTTAAAATAATGATGCCTCTATATTCATCTGTGCCCAAAGAATATGTTGAGAGTCCTGGCAGCTGCTGCTTCTCCATAAAGCGCTCGGCTCACCCAACCCTAGCTTGGCTGTCTCCCTGTCGCTCATTTCTTCATTCCTCATCACCCCAGTCAACCTAATCCAAAAGCTGTGCTAGCTGAGTCAGATGGATAGATAGAGTAAGTACACTAGAACACTGATGGATGATTTAGAATGCCACATTGTTTTGGGGGATTAAATATTTTTTCGTATAATTCCCAGAAATCGTATCATGTGCTCCTGTATACCGCTCTTGCATTACCACTTCTGACTTGCCCTTTTAATTTCCTAATCCATTGGTCAGAATGAACTTCATGAACGGTGATGTGTGTCCTCAGGACTCCTGGACCTCGACATACAACTGTATAGTGAATGCGCTGAATGACCCTCTGCCCCACTTCCTACTCTCTCACTTTGGAGAACCTTGCTCCATTGTCAGAGCCTCCAGGAAACTATTTTTTTTTTTTGTTCTAAATGGGTCATGTAGTTTGTTACGTTTTTATACAAATCTGGCATTTTCCCTCTAAGATATGCATAATGAGGCATATATGGAAACCAGAGCAGCAACAAGAGTATAAATATCCCCTCTCATTGAACCGCAAGCCTCGGGAGGACAGAAGCTCTGTCTCTCTTCTTCATTATCTCCTTGCACCCTCACAGGGCTCTTTCTGCATTATGTATGCCTTGTATCCAAGTACTAAATAAATCACTATGTTTTTTGCACATTACAATAAAAATGGCATTTATAATAAAATTGATATATTTTAGAAAAAGAAACAAACTCTTTTTGCTACATGCAAACTTATCTTCTGGCTGTTCAGGTTATAAAAGCACCACTTCATAGGACATGAGGAGACCCTATTCCCCATAGCCCTTTCTGGAGAAGTTACTTCTCTTCTACATGATTCCAAGTTATGTTCTCTGCTGTCTCTACCTCTTATGATCCCTGAAGCCACAACTGTAAATGTATTCAGAGTGGACAAGGCTTTGTATTATTTTAGCAGTCAGCATAGTACTAAATAATTATTATAGCACAGTGTAAGAATACCAACTGCAACATATGCCTTGAGTAATTTAAGAGGCTCTTAGAGTGCTTTTATCTTGGGTAGTGAGGAGAAAACTGTGATATTTAAATACAACTTGACAACAGCATTACAAGAAGGAAGAGAATCTCAGATTGTTTGTTGAAATGGAAAAAAAAAGAAATATGTTTCATTTAAATGTTATTTTATTGAAATGTATGAGAAAAGGACAATGTAACTAGAAATTCCAGTGCTGCCTGTAAAGATAAACACTAATACAGCTTCAAAAGGATTGTTTTGTTAAAAAAAATTAGAATTCAGTGACTGAGAAAGTTGGTGGTGCATGAGAAGTTTCCTAAAATAAGACCAAAATGACTTAGAATTCACATAAGTGGAAGCAAGAAGATAAAATTTATCATGCTAACGCTGCTTTGGGGAACAGGTTCTGCTGTGTACATTGCAATACTCAGGAAATGAATTAAAGAAAAGAGCCTGGTCACAACCATTCTAGATATCCTAAGGTGGAATTTTATAACACATAGGCTGCAGGCTGAAATGCTGATACCAAGTGGACAAAGTAGAAAGGATTTCTACACAGGGATCCCAGAAACTGAAACCGATCTGGCCCAAGAAGACTTCCTTGCAACCTCAGCTGACAATAGTGTCCTTTCACCTGCATACCTCCTGAATACATGCTTTATTGAAATGTAATAACTACCCAAAATCCTACCCAACTTGATGTGATGGAAAATTAGCAAAATCCATTGTACCACCAACAAAATCAAGGTGAGAGTGATGTCAACCCCATCTCCCAGAGTTTCTTGTCACTGCTTCCTTTGTATTGTATTGCTTTGTTTCCAGTAGGAATGCTCAGTCTGAGATGGCTCCTCTTGATAAGAATTACAGAGCAACATTATATACTGTGTGTCATAAACACTAAGACATTTTGATGCTTCAGATAATTATTTTGGAGTATTGTCTCCCTTGTCTACTCATTATGGTCTCAGAGACATGATTCCTCTACTATTTTCTTGGATAACACAAATCCTTAATTTTCTATAGAAAGTTTGTGTTGTCTACATTCTTATTCCTGATATCAGCTATGGTCAGTTGATGCTGATAATTGCAACTCTACAGAACTGGTGCTAGATATTGAATTTATTATGAATCCTGTAAATGGAGTGACTGATGGTGATTCATTTGGGGGAATATCATGACAACCATAGTCTATCAGGTTTGAAACTACTTTTCTCTTATGATTGCCAATTATTGTTAACTTTGATTAGTTATGTTTCTGAATCATAGCATTAATTGCTGATAACTGTTCTAGCCATTTCTAGACTGTTTAGAATATATGAAGTAATATAAAACATGAATGTTGACTGCCTTTTGTAGTATGCAATATATATGTTATCTTAACTCACAAAGGATAACCTTTTGTTTGCAGAGATTGCATTTATTGTATTGCTTTGTTCAAAGCAAAATATAGCTAAGTCCAAATTCACAGTGAAAACAGAATAAACAAGAGCTATAAAAACCAAGATATTCAAAGCTATTATTGTAGCAGTTTATCAATGATTCTACTTGTAATTGCTCTGAATCTACATAATTTACCTAAAAAAATCACACCATTTACAATGTCTTTGCTTCAATTTGTTTACACAAAATGAAAACATTAGATTAATTTAATCTATATTCTAATGCCATTTGTCTCTTAAAATTATATGTAATATGATTCAAAGTGTTTAAATTCAGGAAAATGGAACATTCTTAGTCTATAAATTTGTATATAAACCATATAAAGAGAAATACGAAATAGAATGATACTATGTAGTATCCTTCACTTTACCTATAAGTGTTAAATTTCACTCAGGAAACATTCTTTTCCTACAGTATTTTACAACTGATATAAAAGATAATATAGCAGTCACCATTTTAACAAATACTTTTTGTAACTAGATACTTTGTAAAATATCCCTATAATTTCCCCTCATGGTCCTTATAATAATACAAAAAAATTAAACTCTATTATCTTCCCTCTTTCAAATACAAAATCAAGTCTTAGAATGGAATCAAAAGCCTACTAAGTTCTCTTCTTTGATTCAAACTCATGTCATTTTGTTTTGAAGTCATCATCGTTCCTCTACTATACCTGACATAAATTAAACCAAGAACTTGAAAGCCTCTAAGTCTTAACTCACAATTCTACCAATACTAAGAGGAATGGTAAATAAGTGGAATGAAGCAGGGAACAGGGAACACTCTATCTGTGATGTGTGTATTTCATATTTTACTACATTATAATTCAGAATCAATATGCCATTGTCCTGGGCAAAACTATCTGTTTAATGGTCACTTGAGTATCAAACTTCCTGCATCTGCTACTTCAAAAGAGATTAGAACTGACTTTCTATAATTCAGAGATAGAAAATGGACATTTTATAAAGATAACCTGGATTCCTTATTAAGGTGGAGTTGCTCAGAGGATTTCTCCGTGCAGTTATACAATTGAAGTAGCTGTGAAGTATTGATTTTGATGCCTGGTTTGTAGAGCTGATCTATAAGAGGATGAAAATCAAGACTTGTCCATGGGAAAATGGCCTACTGTTCAACATCAGTTGGCCACATTCAGTTCAAAGTTGTGATGGGTTATCTGAGTTACTTAAAAATTTAAAGGTATGATCAGTGAATAGATTTCTTTTGTAGGGTCCATCAAAACCATCAGAGACATTGTATCTTGATTTGCTTTCTTTTAGAACATTATTTCTGTATTATAACAAAGGTAAATTTTGTCTGGTTTCATCTTAAAGAACATGTTTTCATTGACCTAGTCCAGGTCAATACCAGTATGACCATTCAATCTTTTAGTGATCAACTTACTATCTGGAATACACTTACACTCTGTATCTTTTTTATGGCAACATGTTATCAAAATATACATTCCTCTTCCCTACTTGAATTCAGAACTTATCATGTGACTGCTTTTCAGTGATGGAATACTTACAGTCATGAAAGGAGTAGAGAATTGATGTGGTTTTGTTGTTTGTTTTTATTTTAATGTGTGTTCTTTCCTGTGTTCTCATGTTTTCCTAAGAGATTAACATATGCAAAGGACTCTGATTTTAGGAACTGAAGAAAAAATATCCCTGGAGTAAATATGATAAGAAGTGGTTTTAAACTGATGTCATCAAACTGTAATAAAGTTAGAATATATTGAGTAGAAATAAACACACTCACATACATGCACACATATGTGCACATACCCCCACACATATACTGATATGAATTTTGGTTTTGTTGTATAATATGGTGCCATAATAATTGGCTTACAGAGAACTCAGTACTGAAGATACATGCTGCCAGGGCAAAATAAAATTTATAATCTAACACTGAGAACTAAAAATCAAAGGTATATAAGCTGGTATTATATGGTGTAAGAAAGTCAATACATGTACAGAAATTAGAAAGAACAAAATATACATTTGTGAGTGTAAAGAGTTATATATGAAAGTTTCAAAGTAGAATGATGAAAAGAAATATAGGGAGCTTAAGACATAGAATATTATTACCTTTTTTCTCATCTATTACTTGGCCAAAATTATTGCAATACTCTGAATGTTTTAGCCCTGAGGCTAAGGGTTTCAGGTACTTCAACTTTCCTCACACAGCTTCATGTTTCTTAGTTATTCTCTTCCTCATCCTTACTTATGAGAGAGTTTGTCATGGTACCATGCACTTTATCATATCATTTTCTGCATCTCTCAGAAGGTGATGATCTTGTGTTAAGCTTCCATTTGATTAGTACTGATGAAACACACTTGTTGATTTTCTTATGGTAAACCACTGGTGCATCTAGAGACAAATCCCATCAGGTCACTCTAAATGTTTTTTTTTATTTTATTTTATTTTTTTGTTTGTTTGTTTAAGATGTTGGTTAATTTAAATGTTCCTCTAAAGGTGTTGGCTAATTTTCTTGTTCAGTGTTTCAGTACTTATTGTTTCTTTTGAAATATTATAAAGATTTATCTTTTTGGTTACTATGAGGCTTACGTGGAATATTTTATACAGAGCATCATTTTACATAGGTAACAACTTGGCTTTGGATGAATGCAACACTTTACTTTTATTCCTCCCACATTATACATTTTGGATGTCAAGTACAAACTTTAATAGGTATATCCTTTGTAAATTGATTTTAGCCATAGTATTATTACAAGTTTGGTATTTAAACTTTCATGTTGGCAATAAACTTTCCTGGTACCTTACCAGGACTAGAATATCCTGAATGTGATTACCTTTTAAGCTCTACTAGACTTTCTATATTTAATGTGTTTCATATTTTTAATTCAGAGATTTTTATTGACTATCTTTAATGTGTTTTATATTGTTAATTAAGAGATTTTTAAACATGAAAGTAACATTTTTTTTTACATACTGATTACAGTTTTCTCTCCATCAGCTCCTTCCTATTTCTCCTTTCATCCAAATCTGTGCTTTCTTTCTCTTTTTCTTTGGAAAACAACAGGCAAACTAACAAACAAGCCATAATAAACCAAGATTTAAATAACAAAAAGAAAAGCCATGGGAACAATGTACATACAAAGACATATACAGACATATACACACAAACACACACACAGATACACACACACACACACATAGACAAATACACACACACACATGCACACACACATAGACAAATACACACACACACACACATGCACACACACATGTACACATGCATGACGAAGAGAGAGACAGAGACAGAGACAGAGAGACAGAGAGCCCATAACAGTATAGCATTCAAACAACATGTAAAGCTAAAGGTAAGTACAGTAAAAAACCAAAAATCTCCAGAAAAACACTATAAGACAAAAATGCCCCAATTACCATTGAGTTAACTCTGAGATGGGCATTCTGCTGGGCATAAGCATGCCCATAGGAGTGGTTTATATACAGAATGAGATTTCATTGGAAAAAACCTACTTTCCTTTGTAAACACTTGTCAATCGGAGATTGCTTGTTGGTTTTGATAGGTGATCATATTTACTTTGATTTAGTGATGGTACCTCATCTCTCTTGGACATGGGTGAGCTCTGTGCATGTTGAAACCATATCTGTAAGCTGAATTGTATGCCAGCCTTATGGCGTCTGGAAAGGCTTATTCTGTTGGTGTTGTGTATATCTATTGGATCTTACAGTAATTTCATCTGATCTCCTCAGAACCACCTGAGACATGAATAGAAGGATTTCATGGAGTCATTCCACTTAAGAAGTACTGTTTCAAGGTTTCTCACTCTCTGTACATTGTCCAATTGTATGTCTGTATTTGTTCCCAGTGACTGCAGCTGGCAGCTTCTCCAGTGACAGCTGCACAAGACTCTGATCCATGGGTATAAAAGAATGTCATTAGGAGTCATTATTTTACAAATTTCTTTAGCTGAACAATAGTATTTTGTTTCTTCTAGGTCCATAGCTTTTCTGATCCCAGATTCTTGGCCACTCAAATGCTGTAATATATGAATTCCATCTCATGGCATAGACGTTAAATCCAATCTTATAATGGCTGTTTAATCCCATAACCGTTGTGCCACTATTGTTCCAGTGCATCATGTAGACAAGTCACCATTTTAGACAGAAGTGTCTGTAGATTGGTTCGTGTTTACTTTTCTTCTATGGTAGCATGCAAAGTATCTTTGTATATAGTATACAGTAAGTATTAAGTAGGAGTGAAGACTCTCGGTAGACACCACCTGAACTTCTCCATGTTTATGTAGGTGTTCTCTTTAGCAGTAGGTTTTATCATCAGTTTGTGGAGAGGAAAAATAACTTGTCAATAGCCCATTTTGTTTTAGAGTTTCCATGGGAGTACTTTGAGCCAACAACCCAATTATACTAAACTAGCTATAACCCATTCCTGACCCTAGAGTTTTTATTAGGTGTCAAGAGATATTCAGTTGGTGCTCTGTCCCTGTTGTTTGGTTATTCCACTTAGCTTTCTTTTATTAATGTACTTTGTATTAATGTATAATACTTCTGATGTAGTAGGGTTCTGTATGAACCCCTAGATGGCCCTTAGTTTTTTAGCCATTCTTCCTAGTATTTTTTCCTTTCCATTCTCTTCTTCCTTATTCTGTTTAATAGGACTATTCCAGTCCCCTGCCATCCCCATTTCACTGTAACTATATATTCTACTTGCACTTTATTGAGAAATTTTTCCTTGCCCCTTTCCCTTACTCTGTAAGTACTTTTTGATATGTGGATTGTGACGAATCTATTAAGGGCTTAAAAGTTAGTACCCACCCGCAACTGAATAATTGATGTATTTGTATTTTGAGGTCTCAGTTATCTCACACAGGATAATTTTGACTTTTCTAATTCCACCCATTTGTTTGCAAATTTTATGATTTCATTTTTAACAAGAGTAATATCCCATTGGGTAAAAGTACCACATTTTGATTACCCATTCATTTGTTGATAGATACATCTAGGCTGTTTTAAATTTTTGGTTATTATGAATAGAGCAACAATAAATACAAATCATCAAATGTCTATATAGCTGGGTGTAGTGTTCTTTGTGTTTATACCCAAGATTTACATAGCTGGATCTTGAGGTAGATCTCTTTTCAGTTTCATAAGGAGCAACCACACTGATTTCCATAGTGGCTGTATGAGTTTATACTCTTACAAGCAATGGGTGAGTGTTCGTCTTACCTCACATTTTTCTCAATACAAACTGCCATTTGTTTTATTAATAATTAATTTAAATTAATTAGTTGGCCATGATTCATGGGATATTTTGTGTGTTTGTTTAAAGAATTTCTTTTAGGACTTACTATAAGACAACCTTAACTATGATGTGTTCCCATAGTTTCAACTTTTTTTTAATCCTATGTTATTTTTATTCTATTTTCAGCATGGCCTCTATGCAAATGTGCCATGAAAACAGGTTTCAGATGTTTCTTCACTATCCAGAAGCTTGTGTCCTCCTAATCTAGTATTATGTGATACTTCCAAGACTTTCCTTTTTGTCTGCTTAGCGTCTGATTTCTGATTTGTCCATGCATTCCACAGTACTATTTCAGTTGTCTGTATAGGTTTCCAGCTAATGTATGCTACCAGGTTGGTGGCTCAGTGTCTGAGAGATCTTGGGGTCCAGGTTACCTGAGACTGAGGATCTTCTTATGGGGTTTTCTTCTTCCTCAACTTCTTCTAACCTTTCTCTCATTTAACCACAGGGGTCCTCAAGTTAAATCCAATGGTTGGATGTAAATATTACAGAGCAATAGTGATATAAAATGTATGATATTGGTACAGAGACAGACAGATTGATCAATGGAATATAATTGAAGACCTAAAAATAAAACCACACACTGTGAACACTTGATCTTTGACAAAGAAGCCAAAAATGTATAATGGAAAAAAAGAAAATATCCTTAAAACATGGTGCTGGTCTAACTGGCAGTTGATGTGAAGAAAAATGAAAATAGATCCATATGTCACCTTACACAAAGCTCATGTTCAAGTGGATCAAAGACCACAACATAAAACCAGATACACTGAATCTAATAGAAGAGAAGGTGGGAAAGATCTTTTAACTCATTGGCATGGGGGACAGGGTAGGAAAGGAATTTCCTAAACAAACTCCAATGGCTCAGGCTTAAAAATTAAGCATTGATAAATGGGACCTTATTTAATTGAAAAGGCTTCTGTAGTTTCTACATTTTTCCTTTTTTTTTATTAGATACTTTCTTTATTTACATTTCTTTTTTTAAGATTTCCCTTTCCCAGTTTCCCATCCAAAAAACAAACAAACAAAAACAACAAGAACAAACTTCTTTTGCCTCCCCCCTCCCCATGCCTGCCACCCCACCCTCTCCCACTTATTGGCCCTGGCATTCCCCTACACTGGGGCATAGAACCTTCACAAGGCCGAGATCCTTTCCTCCTATTGATGATCAAATTTGCAATCCTCTACTATACACATGCTGCCAGAACATTCAGTCCCACCCTGTATAGTCCTTGATTGGTGGTTGGGTCCCTGGGAGCTCTGAGGGTACTAGTTAGTAATTGTTGTTCATCCTATGGAGCTGAAGGGTTTGCAGCCCCTTAGGATG
>JADRCD010118304.1:0-13216 GCA_019843815.1 Montemys delectorum
TTTTTAGTAAAATTCAGTACTAAAAATATCTTTCATGGACTCATTTATTTGAGTGGTCCTCAGTTAGTGGCACCTTGGAAGGCTATGGAACCTTTACAGTGGGCAGACTTGCTTAAGGGAGTATGCCACTGAGAACCACATTTGAGAATTAATAGCCTCACCCAACTCCCCTTTCCTATATGTTTGCTTTCTGTGTGTGGCTCAAAATTTAAACAGTCAGGTTTGCTCTTGTCTCCTGCCTTCATGCCTCTTGCCATAACCTCTCCATCCTTATAGACTCTACTTTTGAAACCATGAGCTAAGATAAACACTTCTTCTTCAAGTTGCTTTGAGTCATGGTATTTTATCACAGCAAAGAAAAGTAACTAATACATCACACATGTGTACTGATGAAATACGAGGAGTTGAGGTACCCAGTTCCATTCTTTCTCCATGTTTGGAATTTCTAAGTAATTTTTTTTAGATATTCAGAAAATATTTAATAGATTATTCTGATAGCATTATTTTTGAAGAAGTGAAATGTAATGGTAGCAAGTCCTTAGTAAATTTAAGATGATAAAAGAAGTCTACAATTTCAGAACTTGATGACTCAGGCTGCCCTATGATACCTATACTTACAAAGCATAATTAGGTAGATAAATAGTTCAAGGCCATCAACAGCTACATAGTAAACATGAGAATAGTCTGATTATATGTGACCTTGCCCCCAAAACATGAAATACATACACAACTAAAATTTAAAGCACCAATATTGTACTTATAGCATAACAGAGATACATAGTGATATTACATCATCAAAATGGTCCCTTTGGGTTTAAAGTGACAAAGTTTTTAAATACGAATTAGCTTTACTTACTTGTTTAATATTAAGAATATTGTTCCATTTCCCTAAATTTGAATTTACCAATATGTCGAACTATATTTTATCTTATTTTATCCTTCTCATTATGAATATATTAAATAATATGTATATGCTCATTTTTCTGAAACTCCTTTATGTGTATGCTTATATGCATGAAAAAATATTTTGTATTTATGTTACTTATGAAGTTTATCTGTATTTTTTCCTTTCTTTCTTTTTTTATATATTTTTATTTTATATTTTCTTTATTTACATATCATATATCTCCTTTCCCAGTTTCCCCTCCAAAAAAAAATTAAAAAAAATAAAAATAAAAATACAAAAATGAAAACAAAACAAAAAGAAAAAACAAAGAAAAACCCTGTTCCCTCCCCCCTTCCCCTGCTCACCAATATACCCTCTCCCACTTCCTGGCCCTGGCATTTCCTTACACTGGGATATAGAACCTTCACAAGGCCAAAGGCCTCTCGTCCCATTGATGACTGACTTGGCTCTGCTACATATGCTGCTGGAGCTATTAGTCCCACCATGTGTACTCTTTGGTTGGTGGTTTAGTCCCTGGGAGCTCTAAGAGTACTAGTTAGTTCACATTGTTGTTTGTCCTAGGGGCTACAAACCCTTCAGCTCCTTGGGTCCTTTCTCTAGCTCCTTCATTGAAGACCCTGTACTCAGTCCAATGGATGGCTGTGAACCTCTACTTCTGTATTAGTCAGGTAAAGTTTATCTGTATTATTAATTGTAAACATGGATGAATAAAGGGAAACATAAGTTATTTAAATAATGTATGCCTTTTGAATCAAAATAAAATGAAAGTCAAAGATTATCCTTATATATTCCTTATTCAAAAGATTATTTTTTGTCAGTTCACTAAATCCAACTCCTGAAAAGAATGGCTTCAGAACTTAATTGGCATAAATGCTCTTAATTTTTCCAGGTGGCTCTCTGAAATTATTCTTACCCACTTTAACCTTTAAATATTTTATGATTAAAAAAATAGTCATTTGCATAGATTGCCTTAAAAGAAATCCTAGTTGCTCAAAATATAATTGAGAGCAATCACAAAAAGTAGTCCTGGTAAGAAAATTCCTATAGAAGATTTAATACACTTTGCTAACTCAGATGTATTCATTTCAAACCCAAAGTTTTTCCACAACAAAGAATATTTTGACAATATTTATTATTAAAATTGAGCTTACTAAACTGTCATTCTTAAATTTACATTAAAATGTTTCATGGATTATGATCTAGCATATTTTCTTAGTGTTTTATAATTTTATATTTAGAATATAATATAATAACATCACTTATATCTTCACTTTTCTCTCTTCAAAGCATCTCAAATCGTCCTCTTCAGTCGTCTTTCAAATTAATGGCCTCATGTTTTCTTGTTTTTTATTACCTGTATATGAGTATGTATATTTGTAAATATAACTTGCTCAGTTTGTATGATACTATTTATATGCACATATATGTGCATATATATGGAAATGATGGTACTTGAATGATGTGAAGAAAACTACATGTTTATGTTATTTAAATTAATGCCAATTTTATATTAATTAATCAATGCCAATTTATTAAGAAGATATATAACTATTAGATTTCTATAGATTTTTTTAACATAAATCTAATAAAATATATAAATTATATATAAACATAACATAGTATAGTACACTTATATATGAATAATATAAATATCAGGGAAAAGAGGTGAACTATGAAAACCATTTAAATTTAAATTTAACTCAAGTAAAAGAAATCATTGTATGATCTGAAAAGATATTTTGTAGGAATTTCAACTTTCAAAAAGATATACAAACAAAAAGATAGATAGTCTGAAGATACAAGAATACTGGGTTCACAATTGACCACAAAGAACATGACCTTAACACATTTATGTTTTCAGGATATTTTGAAAAATGAAACTGGATATCTTTTGTTCTTATCTCATTACAAATTCCTTTATTAGAAAGTCTAGTGTGCTTCGAAATATTGAACTATTTTCATGAGTAACTTATTCCTCACCAAATATCTCATTCCATCTTACCCTGCAGAGAAATCTATCCCTAGAAATACTAGTGAGGACAATTACTGAAGTTTCTTCATTTACTTTCAATTCAAGGTAAACTTTCTACATTACAGTGTAGAAAACAGAGTTGGATAAATGGTAATATTAATATAAATGTAAGCTGTAAATTAATACAGTGATTGTTTTTCCTAATTAGTTCCCCAATGATGACACAGAGAGACCGACATTTGTTTTCAAGCTTTACTGCAATACCTGAGATGACATTGATTTATTTTAAATCTCTAAGCTTACCTGGCTACCTCCCAGCCCACATCCCCATAATCCTTACGTTTAGTGCCTTGCATGCCCCAGTTGAAGTCTCATGATCTCTCTTCTCTCACGGCTCAATTTGTTTTATTCTTCCCTTTCTCTCACTTCCATGGCTGGTGAATCTTCTGTTCTATTATTTCTTGTGCACAGATGCTGCGTGATCAGTTCTTATTGACAAGGCAGAGAATAAATGACAAGCATTATTCAAACAAACTTGAAAAAAGAGATTCTTGATGTAACCATTAGAATGCCATGACAGAATGGAGCCAAGATATGAGGGCACAGAAATCAGCATTTAAATAACTAAAAGATAAAACTTTACGGAGTGCACAAAAAAATTATGTCCACAAATTTGTTATTCTATAGTTTCCATAAAAATATTAAAAGTCATAATATAATGAAGATGACTTATGCCTGAGGTTGATAGGTCTTCACTCATATTTAATTGAAATAAAATGTTTGTCTTACCTTAGCAATTGACTTCACATGCAACCTGAAAAAATTCTTTGGAATTTCAGCTCACTGACTCTATTATTATGTTTCTATCTTGTTACTCTAGTACTATCATGTTTAGCAAAGTTTATTCAAGTAAATTTCAAGATGTCTGAATTGTATCTTGTATTAGTGACAGCACTGAGTTTTAATTTTGTAAAAGGCACTACTTGTTAATAGAATAAAACATATATTTTTCTGATTTATTGACTACAATATGAATGTTTGAAGCTTATAAATAAATTAAATTTACTTAAGTATTATTTTGATGAAATCTGCTTGGTGTCAAAAATCATCAATTTTATAAACAATGTTTTGGACCCTTATATTTATCCTGTCTTCTGGATACTTATTTTAATATATCTTCTTCTAAATGACATCATATAAATTAACCAAAGAAATTGATAGTAAATCATAATAAATTAAGTCAGCATTGTTTACCACAACAAATTCTAATAAATTTTATCTTGTCTTTAAAAATTAATATTAATAAATTTAAATGATGAAACAAATTTTTCCATCATGTGATTTTTATTTTACTTTTTTCTTCATATTCTTTCCATTTTAAAATACAAATACAAACTCATTTTAAAAAGGTTATAAACTAATCATTTAATCTTGACTTCTGGGTGGCTATTATGAAAAATTTGTATCTAATCAAGCCTTTAAATTATTCACTAATGGAAAAACACCAAATGACTCCAGTATTTCACAGCTGCATTGTTACCACTGGCCAGTTTTACTGGATTATTACCACTAATCTTCAATATTTTTGAGTATGTACACATTTAATATAAGGATATATTTCATATAAATATCCTGAAGCATATTCTAAACCATTTTCAATAAAGTGGCAATTTCAACTCAAGTGTTGAAGCCATACAAAATCTTTTCCTGATTATGAATGAGGAGACCACATATCCAAATGCAGAAGAGTTAGTTAGGAGAGTGATTTCTGAATGTCATGAATCTTGTGCCAGATATTTCTGCATTTATACTTCTTGTCATGACTCCTCTTGTCTGTGAACTTCTTGAAGGAAGAAAATGATTTTATTCATATTCTTCCAATATGCATATATTATAATAACAATAACAAAAAGTTATATTAGTCTTCTAGGTATCCAAATGCATTGCATTAATACACAGATTACCACCATCAACTGCATCAATTTAGAAAGCATAATTTATTACCAACTATAATAGTCTTAAATATGGTAACTAAACTGACATGTCCACAAGAGTAATTGTCTGTCATAAAAGAAAATAAAATTGTAATGAAAAAAGTATAAAAAGGCTAATGTAAAAAAGTGATTGGGTCCTAGTGAGCCACTGAAACCATGCAGAAAAATGCCTTGGGAAAGGAAAATGTTAAAATGTCTGAAAATAAAATAAAGAACATCCTGAAAACTCAAAGGGGCTTTAAAAAGGGCAAGAAGATGATTTTTAAGTGGCAAATGAAGACAATTTTTGACATTGAAAATCAACATGCCAATACACTGAAAAACAATTCATATTTTATGATGCAAATTCTTAGGTGACAGAGTTTATCACATAGAAAATAAAAACAACAAATTAAGCAATTCTATAACACTAATGTGAGAGGCCAGTGATGATACTCATGAATTTTCATTTGTTATCTGGCAAGGCTTGCTCTTAATCATGGAATACTTTGTACTTCTACACACAATTATCTTTGTGATCAGCAGTTCCATCTTTGAATTAGACTACACACATGTACATACACACACAACATATACACACACACCATGCACTCACACATACATATACACACACAAATACAAACATATAGGCACTCAAAACATAACAGCACACACACATGTATCACAAACACACACATTTACATAAGAAGCAAGAAATCTGTCTGGTCATCTACTAGATGTTTATTTAAAAAGAGTCTAACAGGAATGCAAGAATGGGTCATTACCCTCTGATTTTAATGCCACATCTACATTAGCCACTTGATAGTTTTCATCCCTCTGCAGCTTGCACAATACTTTCTTGCACTAGGGAGAAAGTTTCTAACTTAGTTCCAGTTTGATACCTCTCTCTCTCTCTCTCCTTCTCTCTCTCAACCAAGACAAATTATGTCCAAAGTAACACTTCTTACTCTAAAATAATTTATTCATTTTAAATTGAATGTATGTTTGTGTGTATGAAGTACAATTTGAAAAATGATACTTGTAAAATCAAAATTATTTTTTGAGAGTTTCATATGTCCTAGATTGTCCTCAGACTTATGCAGTTGCAGGATGTCTTTGACTCATGATCTTTCTGATCCCACTTCCTAAATGCCAGCCTTACAAGCTTTTTCCAAATTAATTTTAAAATTCATATGAACAATATATTAATATTTCATTTTTATTTTTTAAGGTTTTTATTAAAATGAGATTTTTTTATACATCATACTCTATTTGAAGTTTCCTTTCCTAAAACTGCTACATGATTCTCCCTATCTCCTCTTTCATCCAAAGGGGAGATACCATTCTGTCTTTCATTAGAAAACAAACAGGCGTTTAATAACAATAATAAAACCTAAAAAGCTAAAACAAAAACAGAAAAACAGAATGTAACAGAAGAACAAGGAAACAAACAAAAGGAACCAAAAAAAAAAAAAAAAAGAACAGGAGAAACACATGTAGACTCAGACAGACATGTTTGGACACAAAAGAATTTCTAAAATAAAGTCATACTATATATGCAAATGACTATAAGTTAAAAACAACAAACAAAAACAAAAACAAACAAACAAACCTTCCACAAACCATTACTAGATTAAGAACCTCCAAAGATGCTGTTGAATTCCATTCGATTATCATCTACTGGTTTACATGGAACCTTCATAAAAGAATGGCTTGTACCCTCAGTGAGACTCCATGAGTGAAGACTAAGTTTCATTTGTAAGTGGTTATTAACTGAAGATTGCTTTCTAGCTGGGGATCGGACCATGTATCTACTTGTCCTCTCAACATTAGGGTCTCATCTGGCAAAGACCTGTGGATGCCCTGTGCTTGTTGCTTTGTCTCTATACGTTCAGTTCATGTGTTTCATCAGCCCTTCTGTATTTAGAAGGCCTTGTTTCCTTACTGTACTCAGTCCCCTGTGGCTTTCATGAGCTCTTACAAGGACTCTGCACATCCTCCAAGTATGGCTCACTGTTTTCATTCATATCTACTTAAGGAGAGAGATTCGTTGATGAAGGCTTATCAAGACACTGATCCTTCAGTATACCAGAATGTCATTAGGAACACTTTTATTGCTACATTTCTTTAGCAGAACAGAAGCATTTTGTTTTCCTCTACATCCTTGGACTATCTAATCTCAGGTTCTTGGGAGAAAGATGATTGTTAGAACAGAACAGGAAGATTCTGTTCTCAGGAGAGAGCAAGATTAAAAGGAGAATGCATTGTGGAATAACTTGGAAATTATAAGGTAACTTAAGAAATTAAGAGAGCTATTGCAGAATGCAGAGGGAAAGAGGAAAAAAAGAAGCTACAGAGAGAGCATAAGGAGCAGGCAGGCTTCTCCTTACCATGGGACAGAGCAGGTCCTTTCTTTATAAGGAGGCAAGCTTAGACTTACTAAAGAGAACAAAGCTTTCTTCTTACAGACTTGGCTTGAATTTGTTTAGCAATAAAAGGGTAGAAGCTTTTTATTTCTCTGTGCAATAGAGATTGGAACTCATTTTTCATCCAGAATGAGTGAGTTCTTCCTGCACTGGCTCTTCATCTTATGCTCCATATACACATGTAAGAATTGATGTACGTGTGTTAAGTATGTAATTATGGGATAAGTTTGCAAGCTGGGCCCAAATCATTTCAATGGAGATGTATGAATGCGTAAGCATGAATCTGTATAGGCATTTATGTGGGTTTAATCCATATTTGTTTGCTTGTGTAAGTTTTTCCTTCTGCAAGTGTGACTCTCTTCTCTTAGTTCAATAGAAGTTTATTGTTCCAGCCTTCCCCCTAGCCTGACAAACAAGGGGCATCTGAAGAAAAGGGAAAAGGGTCTAGCCTGTTGTTTTAAGATGAGGTGCTAAATGCTAGGAAATGTAGCTCCTAGCCTCAGAGGAACTCAGGCAGGTCAGCAACCGCAGCAAAGTGACTTAGACTATAAGTGTCTTAGTCAGGGTTTCTATTCCTACACAAATATCATGACCAAGAAGCAAGTTGAGGAGGAAAGGGTTTATTCAGCTTACCTCCACATGGCTGTTGATCACCAGAGGAAGTCAGGACTGGAACTCAAGCAGGTCAGGAAGCAGGAGCTGATGCAGAGGCCATGGAGGGATGTTCCTTACTGGCTTGCTTCCCCTGGCTTGCTCAGCCTGCTCTCTTGTAGAACCCAAGACTTCCAGCCCAGGGATGGCACCGCCCACAAGGGGTCCTACCCCCTTGATCACTAATTGAGAAAATGCCCCACAGCTGGGTCTCATGGAGGCACTTCCCCAACTGAAGCTCCCTTCTCTGTTATAACTCCAGCCTGTGTCAAGTTGACACACAAAACCAGCCAGTACAATAGGTCTACATTCAATTATTAAAGATCAACCCTAGATATCTCTCAAGATCAAATCTTGCCCCTGCTGATGCTCTTCCTCCTCTGTTGCCTCATATATATATATAAGGAAGCTTCTACTATATTACATTTTCATAATACTCCTCAAATGGCTCATAATTGTCCCCTCTCTGTATTTATTCCCTCACCTCTCCTTTTCATATTCTCTCACTGTGATCTTATTCTTGTCATCTCACCCCTATTTATGCATAACTCTCTATATTATTTTTTCATATTTGGGAGACTTATCCCTTCCCTGGAGTCCTTTCATCTATACCCAACCTCTGTGTTTACACTAATTGTAGCTTGTACTTGGAAGACTTAACAGATAACATCCATATGTAACTGAATATATATGATATTTGTCTTTCTCAGTCTAAGCTACTTCACTCAGAATGACTTTTCTCTAGCTCTGTTCATTTGTTTGCAAGTTTCATGGTTTCTTTTTTCTTTTTCTTTTTCTTTTTCTTCTTCTTCTTCCTCTTTCCCTTCTCCTCCTCTTCCTCCTCTTCCTCCTCTTCCTCCTCCTCCTCCTCCTCCTCCTCCTCCTCCTCTTCCTCCTCCTCCTCCTCCTCCTTCTTCTTTTTAAATAATAGCTGAGTAATATTCTGCCAGCTTTGGAGTGTCCAGGCACTGTTAGACACTGGGTAGGATTCACAGTAGAAACAGTCTTCTCCAAGAGG
The DNA here is from genome assembly GCA_019843815.1 of Montemys delectorum. Taxonomy (NCBI): domain Eukaryota; kingdom Metazoa; phylum Chordata; class Mammalia; order Rodentia; family Muridae; genus Montemys; species Montemys delectorum. The sequence goes on from JADRCD010118304.1 coordinate 8,948, forward strand.
TTTGCAGTGAAACACCTCTCCTTTATAGGGGTTACAAGGGCTACATACACCTTGGGGGGGTTAGGTGGGGGGTTGCAGGTAAGTGTACATCATTAACTGGTGCTGAGGTGCTGAGAATGCATCATTTAAGTGAAGAGGAGTTCCAGGTGCTTGCCAGACATGTCCAGCAATCGATAGGAAGAAAGGGACTTCAACCTGGAATTTGGCCACCAGGCTACATGACTGCTTCAAAGGTAGCAAAGGAGGAGATTGCAAAGCCTACATGCACTGGGACACGCAAGACCAGAGCAAGGAGCAAGAAAGTCCTACTACTGTCTGTCTCGGGTCAAGAATTTTTGGGGGTTTGGACACATCTCAACCTCACTCTTGCTTTGGACTAGTGTCCCCTAGTCATGTGGCTTCCTGGCCCTACATCAGTCTGTGTGTTGATGTACTACATTTTCTTCATCCAGAAATCTTCATTGTGTCCAATATTTAGCAATTATGAAAACAGCAGTAACGAACATGGTAGAGTAAGTATCTTTGAGGTAGGATGAAGGGTCCTTTCGCTATTTATCCAATACTGGTATGGTAGGATCTTGAGAGAGAGCAATTCCTAGCTTCCTAAGAAACTGCCATACTGATTTCCATAGTGGTCAGTGTTTGTGGTGGTTTTAGCAATGCCATCTTGCCATCTGATCTGATGGGCAGCCATGGGGACTAAATAAAGCTTACATTGTTTTGTGAACTGAAGCCTCGCTAACCATCAATTCACATGGATGGTCTCATATGTGGAATAATTAGCAAACCACTGCTTCTGGTAGCAGCAGACAGGAAAGGTATCGCTTTAAAATCTATATATCTTTTATAAAATTTTGATCAGGGACATGTAGTAATGTAGGTTAGAGTCATTATCCTACTCCATTTCTACCTATCTCAGTAAACTTATTTTATATTCACCTTTACCAAGAGTAATTGTCTCTCTCCATGAGGAGAACAATTTCTTTAGTACATACTTATGCCATGGTGTCCTATCTCATCAAAGGCACAAAGATTTGGGTCAGTCATTTATTGAATAGTGAGCAGCAATCAAGTTACAATCATTTTCCTGTATTTTAAAAGAGAAATGTGAAGCCTGAAGAACTTAACCTAACACAGTTGTCAGAGCCATGAGATTGACTTTCATGAACAGAATTGTAATTGGTAGTTTAGTTTCATCTCCTTGCCTGTCACCTCACTGTTGTGGGAAGTATTAAAAAGACTGACAGGCTTCCAGAGCTACGGCCTCTCTACTCTCTGCCCCAGCGTGGTCCTGCCACCTCTGCCTCTAGACTAGCCTCAGCAGGGACCGATCACACTCTTCCCAACTCCTGTTTGCTCATCTCATAGCCGCCTGTACCTTCTCAGCCATAAACCACTCTGCTTGGTGGTTCCACATTCCAGTAACCCAGTAAAAAGAAATTCAGTCAGATTTATATATCAATAAATTCTCAGTTCACAAGACGCCCACATAATAATTTCAGGGCCAATTGATAATGGTACAAGCTGCCCACCTAGATTAGACAAGTTAGTCCAATTACTCTATCTCTATATAACATATCTACCTGTGCCTATTTAAGGCCATGCTGGTTCTGAATAATCCTGTCTGCCCAGCTCTGTCTTGGCTCCTCTTCTCTCTCTCTCTCTCCTCTCTCTCTCTCTCTCTCTCTCTCTCTCTCTCTCTCTCTCTCTCTCTCTCTCTCTGCAACTCTTACCTCCAACTCCCCTTTCCTTGTCCAGTCACAGGCCTCCTGCTGCACTAATATTTTAATGTAATTGGACAGGGAAAATCCTGCCACTAAATTATGTTATTACTTTAAATAAATTTCCCATATGGTTAACTGAATTTTTTATGTAAACGTACCACCTTAGCAAAAAGGACCTTATTCTCTTATTTATTTTAATTAAAAAAATAAAGTTAAGCACAAAACTGTACTTTTGAAATATAAACACATTGCAAAATGGCCATGTCATGCTAATTGCCATTTGCATTAATCCATATAATTCTATTTTCTGGTAGAAAAACTTTAAATCAATCCTAAGACTTCCAAAAATATAATAATTATTGACTATAATTATCATTATATATAATACATCTCTTTAACTTAGCTAAAGGTTTGCATCCTTTGCAAATACATATCTAATCCTATCTCTCTCATAACACTTAGAATTTTGTTTCCTTCCTATATTTGGGTTTGGCAAACTTGTACATAAGGTGACATATGTGAGGGACTTAGTCTCCAGCTTTATAGGATATGTTGGACTACTTAGAATGTATGTTGTTGCATTGTGGTGCAAAAACACAGCCCAAGTATCACATAAAAAATGAGGAGGACTTCCTCCAAATAACATTGTATTTAGATAGATACGATAGTAAAATATGGGCTAAATTTATTCAACCCACATCTGTTCAAACATTTCACACTTAGTTATCTCTATAAAGAAATGAATAGGTTTATAAATGGGTATATATAGTCTGTATATGTATACATATAGATATATGATGTTCAAATATTTTCTCTTGTATTATGTTAACCATAAACTGTCTTGAGGATGTATCATTTTAAAAGATTTTAATTTTGATGTCCCTGGTGTACTTTATAAAACTCTATCTTTTATGAAAAGGCTTTGCCTTCATGCTACATGGATTTGCAGATATATTTTGTTCTGATTGTTCTACTTTGTTACTTTTCATTTATGATTGTTAATTTTTAGAATATATAATTTCTATAATTAGTATTTGTGTTCATATAGGTAGATAGTTCAATTGCTACTGTTATTTTTTTCTTCTATAGTACTGTCTCAGTTCCCTTGTCATAACATAAGTAGGTTAAATGTAAGAATTTATTTTTGGACAATTATGTCATTACTTTTCTGACTATTGCATTCAATGTTCTTGATTATACTAGCTTCAGAGGATGTTGGGGTTGTTTTATTCTGATGCCCAAAATATTTTTATATGAACTTCAAGGCAAGTTTGTCATTTTCTACAAGAAAGCATAATAAAATTAAGATCAGGACTGTAAGTTGTAGGTTACTAACCTTTTAACCATTTTCAGTCTTCTGATTCAGGAATACAAGTATTGTTGACCTTCTTAAACAAACTTTAATTTATTTAAGTAGCTTTATGCTTTTTGTTACATTTATTGTAAGTTCCTTATTGCTGATGTTGTAAATGGACTAATTTTTTAAACTTTCAATTTGAAACTACTCTGTCTAAAGGTATAGTCAATATTCCTATGGTTTTTTGCTGTGATAAATTTGCTAAACATTCATTAGTTCTGATATTTTTATATTTAGGAATTTCGATATATAAAATTTTATTTTGCAAATAAAGACAAATTTATCTTCTCTTTCATAATTTTATATCTTCAAAGAGAATTTTGAACCTTGAGAAAATTTGAAACATAGTTTTGGCTAGCCGTGAACATATATTAAGAGTCATAAATCAACAGTCAGAATTCTGATTAAGTAGATGTCTGATATGAGTACCACTTTTGTTTTAGGTTGTTGACTTCTTTCCCTAGGTTTCCTTATACTCCCTCCAACTGAAATACCATTAACTTATTGGCTGAAATGGGCCTGAACCTCCTAAGGAAGGTTGAATATATCAAATTAGAAGTGAAAGTTTCATAGAAATACTAGCCCACAAGCCACCCCTAGCACTTTACCATCCCTTTACCCTGGCACTTCAAGTCTCTGCAAGGCTAGGTGCTTCCTCCCCAGTGAGGCTTAACAAGGCATCCCAGGTAGAAGAATACATCCCATGAACAGGCTTTTGGGATTGCCCCTATTCCAGTTGTCCTGGACACATATGAAGAGCAAGGTGCACATCTCTTAATACATACAAGGAGGCCTAGGTCCACCTGTGTATGTTCTTTGGTTGGTGGTTCAGTCTTTGAAAACCCCAAGGGTCCTGGTTAGGTGATTCTGTTGATCTTCTTGTGAAGATTCTATCCCCTTTGGGGCCCACAATCTTTCTTCCTATTCTTCCATAAGAGTCCCCAAGCTACATCCACTGTTTGGCTGTAGGTGTCTGCATCTGTCCAAGTCAGCTACTAGGTGGAGCCTCTCAAAGGACAGCCACGCTAGGCTCCTATCTGCAAATATAACAGTGTATTATTAATAGTGCAGGAAAGTCCAATTGAGGAAGCTTAAATCTCATGTAAAAGGGGGAGTAAAATAGTAATAAGAGACAGACAGAGGAAAGAAACTGGGAAGGGAGTAGAGAAGGGAATAGGGGTTCAAGAT